>BMAO01029274.1:0-17313 GCA_019973975.1 Trichonephila clavata
CTCATTCTTGACTCGTCTTCACTAAGATTATGATCCGAATAATTTTAATCGTCAAATGTTATTCCCGTATATATTCTCCAAAAACTGGGAATTTCGAGCTATTATAAGTTAACTAAAAGACTGCATTACTATGTCATATCCATCGTCCCTGTATAGCCTTAGGTTTACCATCATTTAGTTGTTAGACAGCAGTCGGTCTGTGAGTCACGCACATTTGTACCTGGTTACGGTTTGCTATAGTATTTGATAACGTAGGCTATATATTGTATACTTAAAAGTCGCAGGAGAGGTTTAGTATAGGAGACCAGGGCCTCAATAAATCTTAAAACGTCACTGATTCTTCTACATTTAACTGAATAACAATAATTATAAAACATTGGTAAAATTTAGAGGAGTAATAATTTAACCAAGCTATTTCAATGATATAAAACATACAGTGTGTCCAATTGGCTAACTATTTTTAAGCTGCTCGCTGCTTTGATTGTAAATCTTGAAACATTACCATTATTTTAAGTGCTCTAAAAAATTGGTAGTAAAAATTTAATGCTTGCTTTACCAACGATGATATAAATAAAGATTTACTTTGATATTATTTTGTTTGAGTGCAAATTAAAATAGTCCGAAAACAACCCAACAACAAAGCATCCCTACATTTTACTTGATTCTCTACTCAAATTTCTTTCTCTAAATCGAGTTGCTCCATGTCATCTTTAATAATCTAAATAGTAGTCATATAACGTGAGTTAAAAACGCATTTTTTAACTGTCACTTTGGGGGGAGGGATGCATATTTTAAAACCCCTAAAAATTCCTGAGTTGAGATGGATTGTTTTCGAACTTGTCGTTCATGTCAATAAAAAACGTATAGATAAATATTCAAATTTATTCCTTCAAAAATAATTTGTGTGTACTTTTGTTGTTTCCAAAAACACACACACACAAATATTTTTCCCATTACTTTTATAAATTTTTCAAAATCACCGCCCGAAAATATATGATATATGTGTTCTTATTTATTCCATACCCACAAATTATGCAAAACTGAAAATAAAATCAACGGCGTTTGTTTTGCATACAAATCTGGGGCTTAAAAGAATTTAAATTATCGCCGTCTGATTTCGTCCAAATTCTGTCTGGCTTTCTCTTTCCTTCCCTCATCCTCTAATTATGGAGTTAAAAAAAAAATATTTTTTTTTCTTTATCCTTTTCTTTCCAAATCAGATATTACCTCCTTGTCTGAGGTCCGAATCGTTTCGTAAATATTATAAATATCTACCCACCCACCCTTTTTTCTCAATGGGTGAATCCTCTTGTGTGGTCTTAGGCAAGTGCTGTAATGACCGTCTCCAAAAAAAAAATCGTAATTTCTTCGGCTGTTAAGGACGGGAGATATATATTCAATTTGCCAATGTTTGTGTAATGGTTCCTTCTTATTGCTTCAGAATCTGTAGGTGTGGCAGTTTTCCACCTGTTTACTTTGGCTGGGGAGAGTGTTTGGTCTCCTGACCGGGTTGATTGTAATACTTTTGAGAATTTGGTCTGGAACCAGTAAATGCTTTTTAAAAAATGATCTAGTTATACTGGATTCTCTCTGTTTTCTTTGTCTGCCACTTTTTTTTATTTGAGACTTTTGGGTGGTGGAATTAAAAATTTCTTTGTTTGTTAAAAGGCATAATGGAATCTGACCATGATCCTACAGTTCTGGCTATGATTATAGAGGGTTTCTCTATGTATTTTTTCTGAAGGACAGTTCTATAGTTGTTTATCTAATGGATAAATAGGGTATTGTTTTGATCCTTTAAAAAATCGACGTGCGGACGCCTTTTTTTTAAAAATAATACTAGCCGATGTTTATAATTTTTCAAAAATATTGATTTAAATAAATTACTTTTGTGATTTTTCATGTACCAATTTTTATTCTAATAATTATAAAGGAATTTTATTTGCTGAAAAAATATTGAAGGGTTGTTTTGAGGTTTTCATTGTTCCAGTATTCAAATGGAATATTTCGAATAATTTTATTGAATAACTGAAAACAATTCATTTAATAAGTATTTAAAAATTCAGAATATGAATAATTTATTAATTATGATTAATTTTAGGTATATTTTATGTATTTTGGAATCGTTAAATATTTAACTGCCATCGAATCTTAAATTTAGCAGAATGTTTGTGGCAACGAACATTTTGTTGACAATGATTGCACGGTGAAGAAAGTGACGGTAATTATATGATGTAACATATCACAACTCATTCTGTATCATTTATTTTCCATATTCAAATTTTAATTCATGTTCTTAAGTTTAATATTTAAATTAATAGTTCATTTACGAACTCTTATTCTTTTGAGTAAGCAACTCTTTCTTTAAAATTGGTTCAACAAGAATAATAAAGGGGAGATATATTTATATGGTTAGCCTAAATAAAACACGAGTTGATAATTCAAAAAAAAAAAAGAATTCCCTTCAGTAAAATATGTTCAAATTTTATCTTTAACAATTTCCTGTGATTTTTTAAAAAAATAATTTGATAAAAACTCCTTTGAGAGTTCTCTCAATTCTTTAGAGATTAACTATGTGTTGTTCTTTTTTGAGGGGGGGGGGGACATTATTGCAAAAATTAACTGTAAAATGTAACAAAAATCTCTTGGTTTTTATGTCAAATTCGAATTGTTCCTTCGAATATGGTCCCTGCAAGTAATCATTCATGAAGTCATTTTTACGATGATTTGATTTTTATCTGAAAAAATATGTCGATCTCTTAACATTTAAATTTCTATTATGTTAGACTAAATTATGAAAAAAAAAAACTGATTTGCTGCATTCATTAAAAAGGAAATATTAAAAATTGCGAACAACTATTTTTTTCATAATATATTTCACTCTTAATACAGAATCTTAATAAGAACACATTCTTAAAATTAATCAACCAGTTTCGGAATTCTTCTTTTCTGAATTTTAAAAAAAAAAAAAAAAAATGTAGAGTAAGAGGAAGGAAAACTGACAACCGGTGTAACGTCCTTCATTATAAGCTGTTCAGCTACTCTATTAACATTCGAAATTTGTTTTCGTATCGTTGCAAATGAAGGATTTTAGCGTTCGCTAACCTCTTTCGAAAAATTCTCTCAAAATGGCAATTCCTTGTTCTCTTTTTGAAGGTCAGAATATTTAGGCCATTTCGTCGTCTTGATCTTGTGATTTTTATCCGCAGCAGGCATAAATGCAACAACATATCTACGTTTTTGATTAAGAAAAGATACTTAAATATTTTGATTTTTATCTTTTTTTCCCCTGCATTATACATTTTTGTTGCTGTTGTTATTCGAGTTATGAGAGCAGTGTAATGTTGCCAAATAGGATTTCGAAAAAAATTGAATAAAATTAGTTTGATTGAATTAAGCATTTCAATCGGTGATAAATGTAATAATAAATAAATGATTGAACGATAAAAAGACTGTGCGACTGTTAGTTAATTTTTTTAAAATTAAATCGTATCTCTTATAACAGTAGAATATAATTTGAAAAAATTGTAATCTAGTGAAATGATACACACATCTTTGATCTTCATAAAAATTCTAAATCTTTAATAATACAAAATGTTTTTTTTTAGTTTATTTTACTGAATATTTACTTTTAAAGTGCAGATAAAATAGTTTTTATGAAATACTAATAAAATAAATATGTCCAATAATACCAAATATAGAAATAACTTTTCATTTGCCAATGTTTGGAAATTTAAAAAATACATTCGAAATGTATTTACATTAAAATTATTTCAAATTTATGTTCTGTTTAAGAGAACCTATTTTTAAAAAGTTCCAAGTAAAAAAAAAAAATTGTTCTTATGGACATTTAAAAAAAATTTTTTTTTTACTCTTGGCGTAGAATTTTTTGCTCTGTGTAGAAAAGTATGCATCTGATTGTGTCATTCGATACTGAAATTTTGAAAAAAAAATTATAAAATGTATAATTGAAGTATCGTATCTATATACTTTTTGCTTCGACATTATATTGACACATATTCTGGAGTTTTGTCAAGGAAAACGTCTCAGAAGACTTGTCGCGTGTTGTCATATATTTTATTTATGTAAACAAACTTGTGTTGCCGAAAACAGCGGAAGAAATTCCATGCAAATAGCTTGAGAAATGTTTACAGAACATGTTTTGATCTCGTGATGAACCTGACATATTTATCGTGACGCAAAGAAAATTAGTGAACTGTGAGGAAAAGTTGTATGGTCACCTCTCGGTACTGATTTATCACCTACATTCCTGTGATTCCACACTGTAAGGTTATTGAAATAGAAAATATAATATAATATCGTAAATAAATAATGAATATGAAAGCTGAATCAATTTCATTCAATACGTACTGATTTTTGTTAGAAAGAATGCGATGAACAATTTCAAAGAGTCAATGGTAGCTGGTTAAATATATTTACAAAAAATTAATTTTTCATTTTATTTTTCTCTTCATCTATTTAATAGAGAACATCTTTTTTTTTCATAGGTAGGTTTTCAAATTCGGGGGAAAAAATTCAGTAGTTATTACTTTAAAATTCCATCCGTCTGATTTCATTTTCATTTTTTATCTCAAATAATATTTGAATTTCCGTTATATTAGGCTATTTTAAAAAGCACTTATTTCCTACATTCGTTAAAAATAGAATGTTAAAAATGGTGGAAGCAACAATTTTTTTTTCATAATATACGAAACTCTGAATGTAGAATCTTAATAAGAACGCATTCTCAAAATTAATCAACCAATATCAAAATTCTTTTGAATTTCATTTTTCATACATTTATAAAACCTTTAATCATCTTTCGACAAACCTTGCCTTGAAATTCTATACATATCGATTTGGTGACACATTTAATTTTGAAGACATATTTCTTTTGCTGAGTATACTCAAAAAAATATATATATATAAACCTATAGCTATCCTCAACACAGCCACATTATTATTTTTTTTGCTACTGGACAATAATTTTCAAACTCGAACATATATCAAATAAATAAATGTGTTCATATTTTGGCTACGCGACAATACAATAGTAAAATCTCATAAATTATACAAGCTTCTGCCTTTTCTGTTTGACCTTTTTATATGTAAAAGCAGCCGATCAAAAAATGAGATGTGGTATTTTTTTTCCTTCCTTTTTATTTAATGCATAATCTAATCTATAACTGGAATGCTTCCGCCCCATAAATTCCGACCAAAGCATTGTTATAGTTAGATAGCGGAAGACCAGGGGGAGCTACGTTGTATAATATTTCAATAAATTAATATATAGAAATCGTTTTGTATTATATTTGTGCTGAATCAGTGCTATCGTATGAAGATAATAAATTTGGTATTTCCTATTTATTTGTGTGATTTTTTGTTTTTATTCTTTTGACCAAAAGTAGATGAATCGTTATAAATAAATAGCTCGTATATTTAAATATTTTATTCCAGACTTTTAAGAAATGTATTTCCTTTTTTTTAATGTTAGATTTATTAGTTTTTTATTTATTTTTCCCAAATAGTTCTTTCTAATACTGGTTAGAATACAATAAAGAAGCGAATAAATTGATAATAATGTGCGCGACCACAATAAATTTTCTTTATTTTGCCAAGAAGAAAGGGAAATAAAACTTAATATAAAAATCTAATAAGATTAATGTATTTAGAAATAACTACTTCCAACTTTACTATATACTATATTGCATTGGCTTATAAGAAAAGCACTTAACTAAATTACAAAAAATTTTAGTAATTATTTTTTCGAATATCAGATTGTTTCTCTTAGAATATCTCTCAAAATATATATTAATACGTCTCTCTAGTCTACAAATACTGACAATAGATTGCTGAATGAAAAAAAAAACATTTCTAAGCTGACTGTAGCTAATCTTAGGTTCTTTCTTGTGCTGTTTACTCACTCGTTGAAAGGAGATAAAAACTTTTACACTTATTGTACTATGTTAATAAATGTACAGATATAAATTTTTTTACTACATTATGAAAAGATCTAATTAAATAATACGTAGTTATAAATTCTCTTTTCGATATTTGCAATGAAATAAAGTAACAATTTTTTTCCGAAAGACTTTTTTCGTTTTTATAAAATTAAAACGGGCAACACCTCTAGAGCGGAGGTGATGGACTGAATTCGGAATCGTGATTTTAAAAAGCGTATAAATGAATATTTATTGATACTTAGTGCCAGTTCAATTAGAATATACATATAAAAAATTTTAGGAATATTATCCAGAAATAAATGAAAAACGAATGACATTCTTTCAAAAAATTTAATAATAATATAATAATAATAATATTTTACCTATATATAGTTGGGACTTCTATACTGGGATTGAACAAAAAATTCACATTATTTTCAGAGTTACGATTAATTAAAATAACCGCTGTTTCACATTAAAATTTCTCCACTCTGATACATTAAAATATGAATAAATCTGCTTATCCAACTTCTAAATTGTTTTTTTACAACTACTTGTGTTCAGGTTCTTTTCGGAAGTCTTAGTCAAAATTGGCGAAATATTATTATTAAAAAAGCATTTTTTTTTTCTTCATTTTAAGAGAATGTTTTGAAAATATGTCATTCTTTCCTCATTTTTTGGCAAAAAAAAATTGTATTTAATATTCTTAAAACAATTTATGTGTGTAATCTAATTCAACTGAAACTAAATATATAAAAAAATATGCAACGTAATTTAAAACATGCAACATTTAGGCTTAAGTCAAAAACATTTATACAATTTTGAATAATTTGAAGAGATAACAAAGAAGATATTCTTATTAAAAAAAGAATAGTGTGCTTAGATTCTTTTTAGTAAAGAATGTTTATGTTTAACAAATCATTTAAGTGAATTTTAATAGAAAATATTCGATGGTATTTTTTAAAATGTAACCATTATTTTAACGGGAAAAATTCAATCACTTGAGTACACTCTAAAATTTTTTAAATACATTTTTAGTATATATAATATCAGTTAGTTTGTGATTGTGTGTGTGTGTGAAAGGTAAGGGCACAATGCATTCATTCTGCGTAAATATGCTTTTTCGAATTAAGTACACATTCTGAAAACATCAAAATGATTCGAATATAGTTTAATGAACTGTCTTTAATCTCGGTTCCAAATCATGTCCTTGTAATTTAATTCTTTCTATAGAATTATAAATTACATCAGCAATTCATGTATTGTACATTAATAATATCCATTTGTATGCTGTTCGGGAAACTATGTATTACGTCTGTAATGTTAATAGCATCCTTCATAACCAGCGGACCATGACGCCTTACTTTAGATCGAGAACTGAAATGAAATGAAAAACTTTTCGAGAATTGAAATGTTCCGTTCGATTTCCGTATCGCTGTTACTGCTCCAATATTCGAACTAACAAGTTTTTGTTTATTTGTTTGCTTTTTAAAAAAATTCCATTACTTATGTTTTTGGCATGCTTATGCCCGCCCCATTCTGCAATGCTTTTTCATTTTATGCCTTTTTCGCATACTAGTTACATATTTTGATTGGCAGATAATATCTAATAACGAACCAAATCGTTTCCATTCTTTTCTTTGTTCCGTGCGCGATAACATAGGAGGAAAACAAAATGGTGGTTTTTCGCTATTACGAGATTTTTAGTAATGGATATTGTTAGTGTCTTTTGTTTTGTGGACTACTATGAGCATAAATGCCTTTTTTACTGTGCAGCTAATGATATTTTGGGGAACATTTTTTTTCTTGTTTTGATGTAGCTAATATTCATGGTGTATTAATAATTTTCTCTCATAGAAATAAAAATGTACATACTACTAGGGTAGGGCATTAATTTTAAAAGATTAAAGATAAATACGATCAGAACTACATAAGCACAATTATTAAGGGAAATTCTGATGTGTAAGTGTTATTATTTAGTATATAGATGGCGGTTTATTTTTATGTACTATTCACTTCAGTTTTGATCATAGCCAGTATTTTCTTCGCAGAAACATCCATACATAATATTAAAATGAAAATTTTTAAATTTATGTATATTTCTTAATAATGTAAAGGGCATGGTAAGATAAATTTTTTCATATATGTCAAAAGCATGCGAAAGTTTCAAAATATTGGAGGAGTTATTAGATTAAAGTCTAAGTAAATATCCGATTCACACTAGACTTTCAATACAATCAGGATGAGAACTCAATGGCACTTTTATTTCAACAATTAGTTTCTGAAACTTTTAATTTGAGTACATATTTTAAATATCATCAGTGACTGTGTAACTGAATTTTACAATCTCTTAAACACGGACCAAATTTAAACTATTTCTTTTCTATAATCTTTGCTTTTTTGGCTGATTGAGTGAGAAATCTTACATAGAAAAATTAGAAAAAGTACTTCACTTCAGTTCGTTATCTACTAGGATCAACTTGAGAAATGAACGTGGCATTTATGGAAGGAAGTATAGAATCAATAAAACAGAATAAAATAATACTAAACGATGAAGTAAAAACAAGAGTTAGAATTTTAGAATATTTTTCAGTTTGTAAGAATGATATTTCTCTTAAAAACTGATGACTTCATGTTATTAAATTATCTTTACGTTTCAATTTAATCGTATTCTCAATAGACTTAAATATAACATCCAGTGAAATTTGCATGTTTTAGTTTATTTTTCTTTTCATTAATGATTATAATTTATGTAAAATTGCTTTGCTGCATCATTATTTCCATAATCCATATCAATGTTTAAATGTCTTCACTTCAATTTATTCGTTTAGAAATATTTTCTAATTCTTCTAAAATTTGCTTGTCTGTTTAAACTCATTAAAAAAATCAAGTTCATTCAAATATGAATGTTTTGCAATAAGTAGATATGCTATATCAAAAGCCGTATAAAGGAAATTATTGAGGTAATATATATTTCTATTATAAAAATATGTAAATTGTAATTTTTTTCCACGATTTGCTTAAATTTCAACGCCAATGTGTTAATTTATAGTATTACTTTGTAAGAGCTCAATGCATCTGTTGGGTGAGAAAAAAGAAAAGTTAAATATTTTTAAACCTATCTATTATCAATATTCTTATCTAACAGTAATTATTTCCTTTAAAAGAATGAATTTCCAGCTATTTCGGTTGTAATATACTTATTAAATTTCTAACACTCATTTCAATTTTCTAAGCAAACAAAAAATTAACCTTTCAATTTATTAAGTTAGGAATTTGAATACTTATTTTAAATCCGACTTTAACTGTAAATGTTAATAGAATTATGCATTTAAACCTAACAAAAAAAAAAAAAAAAAAGACCGAGCTAAACAAACAAATAAAAATCATAACTGACAGGGAAATTGTGAGAATCCGTGCACAAGATAACTTCGCGTGACGGTAAATACCTGCTACGAATGTTCGAAAACAAAATCGTGTGTTTTTGCTTCAAAAATCCCTGCGACAGAACAGATATTTCGTGCCAATATTATTGTCATTATTTTGCACCGTTATTTTCTGAATCTCTTATTATTTTTCTTCCGAAAGAGTATCAAATGCGTTTTTGACAAATTGATTTACTTGTGTTCTCTGTTCGTCGTGGGGTTAATACATTGAAATTGTTCATACAATTTATAATAGTTTCTATCTCAATTAATGTAATTTTTACGGAAAAAGTTATTATTTAATGATTTTTTTACAACGTATGATGGCTTAATTGAAATAATTATAATATCAATACTGATGTAGTTATTTTGATTATATTTTAATTAATAAGGATGACTCTGTATATTATTTTAGGAATCTAGCTTGTAATAGATTCATTGGTTTGCAAATATAATTAGATGTATAAATTACTGAGGCTTACAATTTTAGAGTATTTTTAATTATTAAACTAAAAAGAACAATGTTGCCATTTTGCAACACATCGACAATAGTAATCAAGAAGTCTTCATCACAAACTCAAGTTAAAGTCGGACCGCGAGTTCGAATCCTTATTTTACCAAAGGCAATTTTGAATATGGGAAGATGTTTTACGTTTTATTAGACCTAGGCTTTAAAACCTCCCCATTGATTTATTGATTGTGTCATTAACGTCACATTTAGAAGCCACACAAAAGAGATTGACGATGGACCACGTGATTTTGAAAGTATGGTCAAGTGACAAGGACGACATTTTGGTTTGCACTCCTTTCTCCTAACTTAGACATAAAGCCAACATGAGGATTTGGAGCCCTGACAATTGTAATGGACATCATTCTCGTTGTACTGCGGTCTTTGGTGACTAAAATATGGCGTTGAGTCTAATCTAGGATTGCAAGAAAACACCTTCGGTATCGTTTGGGGGGGGGGGGGCTTCGCCAATACACTATGATGTATCTCTTTTTACCAACTCTTAAAAGACCAGTGTTTCTCAAACTGTGGGACGTGCCCCCAAGGGGGGAGGCGTGATTTCTGTACGAAGGGGACGCGAGCATATTGAATAGTCAAAAACAAAAGATTGTTTAAAAAATTATTAATTCACTGAAAGTAAACTAATAAAATACATTCTGACATAATACAAATAAAATACACATTTACATTGATATAATATACTTATAAATGTATTAGTACTGCACAATGTATTTTATAATTAATTTAACAATACTAAATTAAGAACAAGTTTAATAATTACCAGTGACCTATGGACTTGTCATATATAAAATTATATACATAAATTAACACTTATCTTGATAATTTGTACGGTTTATAATTAATCCCTTAACTGTCGATTGAAAGCTACGTGATTCGCTCCCCAATGCTATTGATATATTGGGGGAGGGGTGGGGGGGGAAGGAATAAATAGACAAATCCTCTGAAATGACTAAATCCTTCGTAAACACTCTGTCAAGTTCTTTTTATTGCATTCCAAAGCTTTTGGAATAATTTTATGGATAACAGTGCTCAGAAAAGATAGTACTTCGGAAATACGTATATATATATTTCAGAGGCAATTAACGCTTTGGTAGAGAGAGACGTTTATCTACGCCGATGGCACTTACGAGGTTGAAGTCATATTATAGCTTTAGCGTCAAAGTATAATATTATTGAATTCAATACATTGTTATTGCTTGGAAGGAAGGCGATGAAAATTGTGATTGCATATTAGGTCGCAAACACTGAAAGTTTGAAAGACACTGTATTAAAAATTTAAAATAATTTTTAAGTTGAGTATTCCAAAAAGTATCGCCTTTGTAATATTTTAACACCATTTTGCTTGATCTTTTATAGATTATTTCATTTAAAATTTTTAAAAACAAACCGTTTGTTGTTTATAAACGCACCATAGTACGCCGTGGATAAGTATAGGGCTACATAACCTAGCCAATACAAATGCACATAAGCGAAGAAAACTAATTGAAAATATATAACTGGGGTATTAGTAAATTTTGTTTCGCAAAATTCATTTGTTTTGAGCAACCTGATACGATCGGTGGAAATTCCTTCTTTTTGAAGGGAGTGACGTTTTCCAAGATATATGGACGTGTTACTTAAGAAAGTTGCCGAACCCAACAGAGCAATAAATGTTGCGAGTCTGTTATTGATGGTTTTGTGAGTTATTGGATTTAAACGCATCATTTATCAAGCCTTATGAAATATTTGATGTCATTTTTTAAGAGAAAGGGTATCAAACTGAAAACAAGATTACAATGCCAGCTTCTTTCTTTTATTCCCTTTTTTCACTTCGCTTCTTAGATCGTTGGCGCGTGGATCATCTTACAGGTATTTTGTGAAATGGAATATTTAATAACATTTCCATATTTCATTGGGGGAGAAGGTACTTTTGATAGCTGTAACATCGAGCGCTTGTGATATCAGTTTTGCAGTTGTTTGCAAAATGCATTTCAAAACTCTTTTTTTTTTTATTGTTAATATCGTAAACATTTTTCACTGTAATTGTATTTGATTATTGAGGGCGTAATGTTTTCATGTTGATACTTTATTATATACAAAGTATTCATTTTAATGTTTTAAGAATATTAATTATGGAATAGTGCCGATTTAAACTAATTTCGGGCCCTGGGCGCAGTAGATCTACAGGCCATTTTGGCACTGGTATATAGAAATTTATAACCAGAAAATCTGGATAAGTCCAGCTTATCCGGGCCCTTCTTGGGTCCTCCGGGGCCCTGGGTGCCCACTGGATAAACCGGCATTGCTATGGAATTATTTGGAAAAGGAATCAATTCTTTAATTATGTAATGTGGTAGGAAATAAATCTAAAAGTGGAAGTGGATGAAACCACACGCAAAACCATTTTATGCAATTAAATTATTTGTAATTGTTTGCTTAAAATATTTTATTTAATACAATATACCACTATAAGGATAAGTTAGTTGTTATAAAATAAGCTTATACCAGTTAACAAATGTTTTATAAAAGACTGTATCATTTCGACAAAGTCACTATCATATAATAGACTAAATTCATGTGACGTTAGTCACATCACGTGTTTCCGACCATTCAGCTCATAAATTCATGTGACGTCATAGTCACATGACACATGCAATCACATGTTTCCAGCGAATTAGTTCATTCGCTTCGATGTTGCCAACTTTTTTTTCGGAAGAAACTTTCTAAAAAATACACAAATAACGCAATATTTTTTATTTTTTTATTTTTGAACAACTTCTTGAAGATTCTTAGTATTTGAGCATCTTTACATGTTTATTATATCTTTAAAAATAGATATTTAGAAATCCTTTGTGAAAGAAGTATGAATCATTAAAATGGATTGTGTTCTTTTAAAATTCGTAATAATTCATGAAAAATTACATTTTAAAAACCAAACGAATATGGGACATTTTGGTTTACATTAAATATAAATGTCATTTATTTTCTATTATGTAGTCAAATTAGATTTTAATTGGTTGCTCTTTTTCTTTTTTCAGTCTGTCGATAACTTCGATCTCAGCATGGCCATGAATGGCAACGGGCAAGAAAATGGAGACGGATACATTGACCATGTAAGTTAATTTTTTAAATATTATTTAATGTATATAGAACAAAAGGAACTTTAGAACAAACGATTTCATTAAAAATTACCTTGGAAAAACTATTGCATTAATAAGTAAAATCATTCTTTTTTTTAATAAAAAAAATCTTCATTTCACTTAATTTTTTTTTGTTCTTAATTAATCTTTAATTTAATCTCTTGACTCTAATTAGTTTTATTTAATCGTTCTAATAAATTAAGAGGACTTTTTATTATGTTTGCATAAGTGGAACAGATATTTAGTTTTATATATTTGCTAAAATCACTTTCTTTAAGGAAATTTTTTTGTCTTCTTCCTTTTTATTAAAAAAAAAAAAAAAAAAATCCCGATGAAACAAAAACTTTATTTCGGTAGTAACTTAATCAGGTAATTTGATATTTTATTTTCTGAAATCTAATAAGGTGTTATCTATTAGAGTATTCTTTAATTTTATTCTAAGAAGATCGATTTTTATATAAAATATGTATGTAATAATTAATTACGAAATGAAAAAGTTATATTGTAAATTTTCTTTTTAATAATAAATTATTAATATTATTAATGCAATAATGAATACAGATATAAATTTATTCACTGTATTAATTACTGTCGTGATAATTTATAGAGTTTAATAATACATTTTTTTCATTGTAATTATAGTACGTTATGACAGGCATTTTATTACATTTTAACGAAAAGTAAAAAACTGTATTTTGTTGAAGAGCAACTCTTTAATTCTAGTTTTTTTCAAAAAAATCATTTTAATTTTGGTAAAATATCTTTCCGTTATAAATTTGTTTTTCATAATTCTTAAATAAAAACCTGAGATGAAATAAAACGGAAAATCACACACTTGTTCAACATATTATAACAACCTACTAGAGGTTGTTGGTGTTTGGGAATTCAAGCAAAGATCATCCACAGCAAGTTTTAAACTCAATTTATTTATCCTTTTACTTAATCAACACAACTAAAGGTAGGAAATGCACTTAGTAAATCATTGGAAGAGCAATCGCATGGCTTAAGACTAATTATAATATAAGTATAATTTACTCCTCTTACTCTGGGAGCACTCTTGAATTCTATGCTAGAATTCACTGTAAATAACTTTCTTAATTTTTTGAAAATATGTCATTCTTTCTTCGTTTTTGACAAAAAATTGCATAAAATAATTTTTTTATGTAATAATATTCTTGAAACAGTTTTATATGTGCATTCTAATTCAAGTTATACTAAATATCCAATATATTTATATTTAATTCATTTAAATGCTTTTTTCAAAATCACGGGTCTAAACTTAGTCACCTTACAAATTTTGTAGATTTTTTATATAATGTATATAAGAAAATAATTTGTGCAAGTGAATGATGCATCAAATTAAAGCATTTATATGAATTTACACTGAAAAAACATACAGAAGCTGAAAACTTATTAAAGCCACTTTGAAACTTACATCGAATCAAAACTACAGGAAGTCCTGAAAATTAAAATTTTAAAGAAGAAAGAAAAAAAAGAAACTTCCGCTATATTCTTCCGCATATGAAAATAGCAAAAAACCCACAAAACCCTCTTCGGCGTAAAGTCATTACAAAACAAAGTGCATTCTTTAACGATGGGGGGGGGGGGAACGAATCGTTGATTTTTCATTGGTCACACACTGTTTGGAACAGTGAGAAAGACAAGAACATGTGTGTGGAAAATAAAATTGCATAAGATGCCTATCGATTCTAAGGTGTGAAAACTATCCCACTAACAAAAGGAACTTTTTTTTTTTACTTTCTTTGCTTCCTCGAGACGAATGTATTGTTAAATGGATCAGGCTGTGTAGACGCCTGTTATAATTCTTGGCGGGGCAGTTCCGTGTGGGATTTTAGTTTTACTTTCCCACATATTTTGTTGTGGACTGAATTTTTTCCCAACTGTTTTGGAATGTAGAAAATAGAAAGTTAATACCTGCGGGTTTGAACCATCGTGAGTTCTTTTCTCTCTCTCTTTTTTGATGAATTCTGGATATGATGTTTCACGATGTTTTGTCATCTGTGACTTGCATGGAATTGTTCGGATTTTTAAATTTTTTTTTCAAATAAGGTTAGAATAGAAACTTTTGATTGAATTTATTATATTTTGTTTGAATCGTTTATCTTTTTTCTGAATTGTTTAGCTGCTACGTCATTTAATTATTTAAAGGGGATTTTTTTTTGTATTTAGATATTTGTGGAATTTTAATTTTTACTTACGCTTTTTAAACTGGATATACACGTACATGTACATGCATTCTCAAAAGTGTTCATACACTTGTTATTTTCTTTAAAATTTAATGTTTTCGAGACAAATAAAAATTAAAATATCAGTATTGTAATTTATTTTAATATCTGCAACTTGTTCTTATTGGAATAACATATTTAACTTTTAAAACATGGTATAACTATTATTTTGAAAATTAATAATTAAAGAACTGCTAAAAATTACTCCACTAAAGTCTTCGTACACTTCAAAAAAAATCTCAACATTGTTTTAACTATTGTATTTTTTTCCTTCTTAAATTAATACTTGGTAGAATACCTACTAGCGCTCAGAACAACTTTTAAACGCATTGGTATAGATTTTATCAGTTTTATTTTTTATAATTTATGCAGCGATGTCCCTCCATTCTTCTGTGTTTATTGTTTTAGTACAATTATTTGAAGTACAAGTCGAAGTTTTTGATAGAAATTTGCTGCTTAAATGTTGAGAAAGTGTTTAACGATTTGGAACCTGTCAATATCTTTGTTTAAAGATAAGATTTAAAATTAAAATGTAGAGAATGCATTAAATATGTTGTAGAATGATTTTCCCCTTAAAAATAAAAATGGTACAGTAGTTCTTCACTTCCGTCTGGTTTACTAAGTTTCTGCGAAAAAAATAATTATAGCTCCTTAAAAGGTTATGACTATTTCAGATTTAATTTTCAATTTTTGTTGGTGAATCATAAGTCTTTATCGAAATTATTTCTGAAAAATATAGTATTAGCGTTCATATTTGTATTTCCATTTTACAGAACCATTAACAAATTCCAAAAAATTCACTGTATAAAAATTCCTGTTTCCTAGAAATTCTTGTGTTATTTTCTTTTAAAGTAACTGTAAAAAAGTAGTATTAAATGTAAGTTTCCTCGTATAGTAACTATTGTGAGACAAATTACAAGGTCAAAACGATGATAAACGATTTGAATCTGAACACAGCTCTTATTACCATAACAAGCCCTAAAAATAAAAAGCATTCGAAAAACAGTTTTATAAATTAGCCCTAAAAGAACGGCAACGTATTATTAAAATAATAAGGTACTAAATCTCATTGAACCATTGAAAAAACTGCGTATTACTTTTTTAGTATAAAGCACATACTATTCCGAATCACGATTTTGTCAATTTATTCTTCCTATAACTTCTTTACTGGTCTTGAATTCTTTTTTTTTCCAATGTAGTGTTCTACATAATTGATAGGTATTCATTATTCCAGTCTTAATGAAGATTTCGTGTAAAATGCCCATAAATATAAAATCTATTGAGATAATATTTATGCATTGACAGCGAATTTCGTTTTTCAATTATTTCATAAAGTTAAGCTTTAAATGAGCTACGCTTTAAAAACTTATCGTTTGCACGTTTTGTTCATTAAATCAATAAACTTTAATTTTTTAGAATATAAAGATAATTTTTGGAAATAATACTGGATGTACATTAAAATACTATTTTTATAATAATATATCTAAATTTATTATTGAATGGTAATAAAACATTTATTATATTATTTCTATCACTTATCTTTATCATCATTATTATTCTTAATATGAATATTTCTGTCTAAACAAAATGGCAAACTGTGTTTAAAAATTATCGTTTGCCTGTTTTATTTTCTTGATCAAAAAACTTTAATTTCTTAGAATATAAAAATATGCTCAAAAAATAATACTAGATATGCTATAAAAATTCATTTTATAATAATATGTGTATTATTGTTTTTGAAATGGAACACATTATTTAATGGATTATTACTATTGCATTTCTCTCAGTACTGAAGATGGCGAATTCGAATTAGATGGCGAAAACCAGAGCACATATTCTGGAAACTATTATTAAAGAAAGAAAGCTGAATAATAATTTCTAAAACAACGAAGTCTGTGTTTATCATTAATAATGTCCATGATTTTTTTTATTTACTTGTTTAGAATTAAAGCTTTCAAATTCAGAAAGCATTACAAAAAAATTTAAAATATGTGATAAGAATAATTTTTTTTATGAATGAATTACACTAACTGTAATCAAAAGTTTGAAGCC
>BMAO01029275.1:0-233036 GCA_019973975.1 Trichonephila clavata
TACGCGTCTCGGTCACATCTTGTTCATATTTAGGGCACTTTCACCAGTGCACGTTACATCTCTGATGTATAAGGAACCGTGGCCCTACTCTTTATTCGAGCTTTAGCGGAACTCTACCTTTAAGCAGGCGAATGCATAACTACATGTTGACGTTATAGTACGAACCTTCCCTGATGCGGAAAATGTTCACCTACTGTCCTGTCCTGCAAGTTCACCACATCTCTCGCCAACAGTAAGTGTCTGGTTCAAGGTTGTAGAATGATTGACTTGTCACCACACTTGATGAGCTTTAGCATCGTGTTTAAACTACCATTGCTCTTTACCTGTACAATGCCATTCAATCTCTGTTCGACTCAATGCCCTGACGTATAAGTGCTGTTATTACTGCCAGAGGTGGTTATTCTGGGTACTAATTTCTCAAGATGCACCCAAGTTACATAAAATTTAATCACTTGCTATTTCTCCTATATATATGTCAAATAAATGTCATTTTGGTATCCGCATTTCTTATTGGTGTAGCAGTTTTAATGGTCAGTAGTTTAAATTTGTGAATTATTTTTTAATTTGGCAACATTTAAGAACGGGTTAAATGGAAAGTAGACTTCCAACAAATGTTGTCGGATGTTACAAATGAAATATCCCTTTTTTGTCCATGAAATTTCTACAGCGTATTTTTTATTCATTGGAAATTCTTTAAGATCGGGTTTTGTATAGAAATTGACTCTCAAGGACTCAGTTACAGGGATAAAAAATAAATATATATTTCGTTTTAGAAATTCTAAGTCCAGTTCTGTTTAAATCAAGCGATCAGAGCTATATTTTTTAATACAATTGAAAGCTTAATGCTAAGACTAAATATCAGTAATTTTTATAATATATGTAGCCATACCTTACCATCAAATACCCAGCAAAGCGAGTAGGTAAAGTAAAGTAATAAACAAAATATAAAATTGACATTTTCGACTAAAATGCAATATTTTTTGGTATTATTAGTTTTAATCGTAAAGTTGATTGGATTAAGGATACATTGAAAAAAAAACTGTCTTTCTCATTTAAATAATGATTTCTCTAATAATGAACCCTATTGTTACTGAATAACATACAATATTACATGAATTACTTTTTTAGAAATTATTTATTGGAAAATAAATTTCCTGTTTTTATTTAATAATATAAATTCTACTGGTTTTAATATAAAAGTTGTGGCAGAATTTGAAAACTAACAATAGTATTACAGAAAACAACAGAAAATACATGTATTTCTTTGCGACATTCTGAATAAATTTACTTTATTCAAGTATCGTTTTTAGATAAAAAATCACATTATAGTTTCAATAAAGAAAAGTTTTAATCGGCAGTTTTTAAAAAAATAAAAGTGCGACACATTTTATTTCAACCTTAAATAAATACTTGAACTAAACAAAGTTTTAGAAAAATACTTTGAATTAGAAACTATGCATTACTACATTTGCCTGAAAACCTAAATTCAGTTATTTTCAGCAAATAAAGTTCAATAATTAATAGCTTATTTATATCAAACAATTGTATCACATTTGAATAATACAATGTTACAATTTGTCCTTGCCCGAATATACTCACCTGGATAATTATATAAAAAGTGGGTACTTTTCCGTTTCGCTTGGCAAGTAAGTGATAAAATCGCCAAAAATTATACAACTGACGCCTAACGGGAATATTCCCTCTCGGAACCCTTTACCACCACATTTTTAAAACAAGTAGTGGTCTTTTCTTATCAGTAACGCCTTTTTGAAAAAACACCAAAAATGAGAACTAATATTTATTTCAATTTTGTGTGTGTTATTTGTGTGTTGTCGCCAATAGCACCAACTTGGCGAAAACGAAAAGTAACAAAATTGATTTAGGAATCGTTTTGAACCAAGTACCGTAAATTTAGGCACCTAGAGTTTTAGGATGCATTTTCAAAAATTTTTGATATACTTGCCGTGTAACGTGCACCCCTTTTTTGTGAAGAAATCTGAAATGCACCTTTGCAATGCTTTTATGTCTAAAATCATTTATTTGAAGTAAAATTGCAGGATTTTGAAAAAAAAATAGAATACATGAAGAACTACAACCCTTTAAGGTCATGAGGAATGATATTTCTTTTAAATATACAGATTATTTCGATGTATGTAAAATTGTTTTTATGCTCATCTTTTTTTTTTTTTGTTCTTTTTCATTTTTGAAGCTTTTTTTTTTATACCCAATGTATTACGCGCATCCTTAAATTACGATATTATTATTTTTTTTGTTAAAGTTGCACGTTTTACGCCCGAGTTTAAGGTAAGTTTTATTAAGAAATAAGATTTTTGCAACCGCATAATTTCAAAAATTCCTGCAAAAAATCATGTGAATAAAAAGTTTGATTTCTTAAGTTTTCTTCGAATTCATAGTTAAAAAAAACAGAGTGTTGTTATACTTTTAAGACCCATCCCATAAATTCGTGATGGAACACTCCACGTTCCAGGTGGATAGCAAAAAATGCATTAATATTTTTTCTGGTGAAATTGGGGTCAGTATAGTGTTAATGACCAGAAGAATGTAATATTTACAGAAAGAAATATTTCAGGTTTTAAAAAGACAAAGATTTTCTAATCCACAGAAACCCACACACTCATGTCTTGAAAGTATACACAAACATAGATTATGCCAGAAGTTTATTTCTTTATATTATCAGTATCTCTTGATAAATGTTTCGTATATTATCAAATAATGTAAAAGTTTTGGAATAATTCCAACAAAATCAATCAAAAACGTTAAACACAATTCAAATTCAATAAATGAATAACCCCATACATTAAACTCATCGACTACAGTCCCTCCCCCACTTCATTTGGTTCAGGATATTTACTGAAAACTTTATAACTAATACGGATGTTCGATTGCGATAATTCTTAAAAGTGAAGGTATGTCCATCATCAGTAAATTGCAAGCAAAACATGGTGCCCAAACAAAGAGGTAAAAAAGTGGAAGCATGTTCCCGAATAGAATATAGCTGAAGGACGTTTCCCTTTCTCTCTAAGAATCGGTTTTGGTCGGAAGCTTAGAACCGGAAATATAAAGACATATCAAAGGATTTATTCCGCATTGAAGGTTTTGTTTGGGTGAACGATGAGTGCATACTTTCAATGACCAAGTTGGGTAGAATTCTTATCGTCCAGTTGTT
Source organism: Trichonephila clavata (assembly GCA_019973975.1). Lineage (NCBI taxonomy): Eukaryota > Metazoa > Arthropoda > Arachnida > Araneae > Nephilidae > Trichonephila > Trichonephila clavata. The sequence continues at coordinate 3,188 of BMAO01029275.1, forward strand.
GGGAAAAGTTTGGATCCGGCTAATATTTTATTCTAAACATTCTCCTTTTTTGTAGTTTTTGGAAGGAAATTACATACATTTGATAAATTTTATTTTGGGAACAAGAGTAGATTGGTCGCTCGTCCGTGTTTTTAGGTATTTCTTACTCATTTGAAGTGGAAAAGTATTTATCAGAATATTAATTACATCTTATATTGCGGATTTTTTTTTAATATTCTTAACCCCTTAAGTGGTCTCAGGGTTGTTAATTTTGTCCCGAGGGGTGAAAATTTAAAAAATTTTCAAAAAGGTATACTTCTTTTAAATTTAAATTAAATAATTCAAATATTTTATACATTATTTACAAAGGATTATGGATTCAAAAAAAAGCACAAAGTATTTGAAATATAATCATAATTTAAAAATTATAAGGATATGCAAAAAAGAAATGATTTTGTAATAAATATTAAGTAAATTTTGCGTTGCGCACGCTATTTTCTAAAATAGTAGCCTTTGATGTATAAAACTTTACAAAATTATAAAATGTATCACACTCTTTAAACCCAAGTAATTTAAGAATAATATATATTTTGTATGTCAAAATATTCGAAAAATATTGAAATTTTTAAAAAAAATATTTGAAAATATATTTTTTTATTTTCAAAAAAATATAATTTATTATTCTATTTATTTAAAATTACTACTGTGTAATAAGGATACATTTAACTTTATAAATCGACTTATTGCTAGTAATTAAAGCTACTACTTTTGAAATTGGACTGCGCAAAGTAAAACTTAATTAATATTTCTTATAGAAATATTTCTTATTTTCATATAATTTTTAAAATTATGCTTATATTTTAAATACTTGATACTTTTTTGAAGCCCCATTCCTTTATAAATAATGTGTAAAAGCTTCAAATTATTTAGCTTAAATTTAAAAGAGTTATATGTATTTGAATAATGTTTATATTTTTAGCCCTCTAGAGAAAGAGTTAACACCCCTGAGACGCCAAGGCAGTGCTTTTCAAACTTTCTATACTTGCAAACCAATTTTCAATCATAAGACCCCCACTTTATATAACAACAATGTATTAAATTCAATAATGATATACTTTGACATAAAGTTAAATTACGCATTTAATTATAAACCGTACAAATTGCCAAGATAAGGATTAAATGCTATATATAGTTTTAAATGCCCATAGGGTCACTGGTAATTATTAAACTTTTTTTTGACATAGTTATGTTTAATTAACTATAAAATACAATTTGCAGTACTGATACATTTATAAGTGCATTATATCTGTGTAAAAATGCATTTTATTTTTCTTATGTCATAATGTATTTTGTTTTGTATTCATCCATAAAATGAATAATTTTTTTAATATAATCTTTTGTTTTTGACTTCTCGATATATCTGCTCCCCCATGTTGGGTTATCATGCCCTCTAGAAAAAAAGCATCCCACAGTTTGAGACACGCTGCTTTAAGGGGTACATTTTTGGGTGCAAAGTGTTCCAAAAAGCAATGTTTTTATTGCATATAATTGAGCATAATTCTTAACAGAATGCGAAAATCGAAGAATTTTATTTTAATTTTTCATTTTAAAGTTTTATCACTATTTTGTTTATTTCATAATTGTGGAACACAGAAAGAATTATATATATATATATATATATAAGTTTGCTTTTTATTAGTACACTCTGTACATATAAATGCTACGAAGAATGTTTTATATATATTAATTGAATTTCTCTCTTATTTACAAAAAAAATCATGCACGTTTTTCTTCAAACGATTGATGATTTTGTGTGTGTGTGCACACGCAATTTGAAGCATGGTGTAATACTCAGTCTTTCGTCGCAATGGGGCTAGACATAATATTGGTTATTTTGGTTACGTTTCATTTTCCATTTCTTCTCAAGCAACAGATTGCACACTGTCTTGCCTATCCTTGTTCTTTATCAAATATTTGAAAGAATCTAAATTCCTGCTTTTGGTATGGAAAATTCCCGCCTTTTCCACAAATAAAATCCGGGATGAGAAGTATTTCAGTACCATGGACAAACTGCATTTCTTTAAAACGCTAGCACTTACAATCTTACAGTAAGAATTAAAAATATGTGTAAATAAGATAATATAAGATAAATTGCCAGTTTAAAAAAACTAAAAAACACCTTTTTATAGTTAATCGAACTAAATTGCAACTTAATCTTTTAGTCGCCAGATCTGGAAATAGGATCTGAAAATAGTCGCCAGATGCGGTTTGGGATCAGGAAATGGGAAATCGTTAATCCTGACCAGGACAATGGAACAAGATTATTAAATCATTGTATTGTCATCGGTCCTGGACAAGTGAACAGAACTTCTAACTAATCTGACCTTTTAAAGTGAGTAAAAACTGAGTTCAAAGATTTCGTTGCATACAAGTGAAGTTTATAAAAGGGTGTTAAAAATATGAGTTCTCTTACAGAGCCCGGAAAAACCGATTGTGGCTAGCTTTCGGTAGCTCAAACAGTGTACGAGCAAACTAGTTACGGGGTTAAAAATTGGGATTGAATTTGAAGTTATAAACATGAATAGTTTGTAAAAATGAAGATATTTTCAAATATTTGTATTGTTTCATATAGAAATCAAAAGGCTGCAGTTGTCTTGTTGTCATGACCATAGACTCGCGGCCAACATGTCCTGAGTTCGAATTCTGGAGCCAATGAAGATCCGTTGTGTAGAGGGGCCGATGCATGTTAAATGTATCGGGGTTGAATCTTTTCCATGCGGCGTGGTGTGGAAGTTGTCACACCATGGCGTGAGGTGGCCAGCTCACGTGTCGTTCTTGTCATTAGACCAAGTTTCAAGATTCGAGGTTCATGGCCACAATAGCTTTTGTACTGCTTTAGTTTCCACGTAAATTAACGCTCACTCTCTTATCGAAATCTAAAATGAGTTACAATAATTTTGACTAACCATACTCTTTCAGAGTGAATACAGAGTTATACAGGATGTTCTTCGTATAACACGGTTAATTCTTACTGTGTTATACCATAACTTTTTATTTTGTTATTTAAATCATTGTCTTATTTATTTATTAAACTAATTATGTATGTACACAATATAAATTAGGACAACATGTACCGTGTTGTATCAAAACTGAGTTTTCTGTTACATCGAAATCGTGTTATACGAAATTTTGATAGAATAAAATCCAAGGCAATGCGAACCATGTTATATCGAAATCTGGTCTTAAGATGTAAAAATGTATGATAGCTGAAATTTCGGTCCAATAAAACATACCAATGAAAACGCAAGTTAACGCCGATTTTAATAATAAAAAAAATAAAATAAAAAATTTAAAAATATTACAAAAAATTTATTCAAGTAATAAGTATTATTAAATTAAATAAATGGAAACGAGTTGTTAGGATCACGAAATTAATTTTCATTATCACTCTCATCGGAAATTACAGCTAATCTTTATGAAGTAATAAAAGAAAAAGTATTAAAATTTCATACCTATTGCTGCCCTCTGAAAGATAAATAAATAATAATAGTAGTAATACACTTTCAACACATACCGTTAAAGAGAAAATCACAAATTTTCTGTAGCAATAAAGCTGGTAATTCCCATCATTGAACGCAATTGAAAGAAAAAAAAACAGTTGGGGGAATTCCACTTATTGAACGAAAATGATACTACATTTTTTAAAATCACGTTGTATCAAAAACGCTTCATGTTAAATTCAGATTTTATATCGTATAATATCAAATGTGTGCTGCAGTATTCACAAATTCTGCACCGTGTCATACCGAAACCGTGTTGTACGCCTGCTTTTCCGCTCCTTTTAAAGTCCAAAAATATTCCTCCGAACTCCTTTGTTCTCCTTTCAGTCTTTAAAAATAAAACTTTAACTTAATCTACATAAAATGTACATTCTTTTATATGTCCTTATGCAAACAGTTGTCGACGGAACTACATTGACACAGAGGGCATGTTTGCTGTTCGCCGAAAGAAGAATGCCAGGATTCACCTTAAAGCAACCCAAAAGTATACTTTTACTGGGTTTCTTTGAATGAAATCCTATTTTACTTACGAACTACTCTTAATGAATCAAATTTTAAGTTTTTATAATTAATTGTTATTGTTAAACGAAATGTTGAATACTTTTTGTACCTTAATTTTACAACAATATAACGTTGCCGTTAAATTTATACTTTAAATAGTTAAATATCACTAGTTAAAACATAAGATAAAATTTATTTATGTTTTACAATGAGATAAATGAATGATTCAGAGGAGTAAAAATAATTTTAAGGGAAATTATTTTAAAGAATAAATTTTCATTTATTAATTCAAACAACAAAGGAAATGTTGATTCGATTTCGAATTTGTAATGGAAAGTTTTGTACTACCAAAAATACCAAATTAAAAGAAAATCTAACTAAAAACTTTCTTGTACTAGGACTAAAAAGAGTTAATAATAACTGAAGTGTTTAATGAATATTGAAAAAAAAATAAAAGATAATTTGAGCTCTATACTATTTGTATCTTTTCTGTCAAATGAGTCGAACTTCGAATAAATAAAAGCGTTCATTGGCTACGAAAAATAAAATTAACTTTTGTTTTATAATGTTTTGCACATTCTAACCACTGACGTTTTTCATTAGTATATTTTAATACGAAATAAAAATAGCTTAAGCTAAACACAGATACTTTTATTCCAGTGCCGAATTAAAGTTGAAATCAAATACATTCAAATAGGTTTAACGCGAAAACGATTAAAACGAAATATCGATTCGCACGAAATAATACAGAGGTCTCGACAAAGTGTTATGCGTTTTCATGTATTTTTTTCTATTAATTCCACACGAAAAGCGCTTAGAATGAAAAAAATTTCCCTTCTAGGAATGAACATAATAAAGAAAAACACTTTAGGTTTTCCGACTACTTGCGATAATTTTTTTTTTTTTAAAAAAATGGGGATATGGGGATTTTTTTTGTGGGTTTTAGATTTGTTTAGTATATTTTATGAAAAATATGCTAAAATTAGGAATAGGAAAATAAATTATTATTACTAAAATGTGAAAATTGGTAAAAATTGACAAAAAATAACATAAACGCGGCCCATTCTGTACTAAAAGTTTATAAAGAGATTTTCAACTTTTCCATTCTGATGTTTTGCTATGTTATTCATTTTTGAATTGACCTTCAGGAAAAAGGTATTTTAATTTTTACAAATCTAGAGCACTTTATCTTCGTGGGTGAAAAATAATAAAAATGGTATTATTATAAAGCTAATAAGATGGCCTATAAAATAAAATAATAAATAAATTTTTCTTAAAATTTTTTTTACTATCAACTGATAACGTCATTACACAATTTATATGATATAAAAGCTTGTCGCAAGATTAAAGAACTCTTATTTACTTAGTTTGAAAATTTTAAGAAATTGAAATCAATCAGATCAAGTTATTTAATTTACTTGCTTATCTGCAGAGGTAAATCTCGCGACAAGCTTTTATATCATATAAATTGTGTAATGACGTTATAAGTTGATAGTAAAAAAATTTTAAAGAAAAATTTATTTTATTCTTTTTAGCGCGTTTAAATAAAAGCTTGTTTTTAAAAAAGTTTTTGTACTTTTAATTTATTTTTTACTTTTTAGTTATCACTGGACAGGTTTCTTAGTCTGTTCATCTCATTCAACGCTGCTAGGTGTTAACCGGTTATTTTCGAACAGTCGAGCTAAATAAATTCGCGCAGAAAGGGTACTAGACGAAAAACACTATTTTTTCTTAAATCCGTAAATTTTAAGCAATTCTTTCAATCTTCGTACAGTTCTTGGGTAATATTATCCTACACACGAAAAAAAGTTTTATGATATTTTCTTCAAAAATGACGAAGTTATTAAATATTAAAATGTTGAGTATTTTTTAAAAAATCGTAAAAAAATTTTTTCGACATTTTATTTTTTAAACGACTAATTCTAAAAGAGCAAATCATGAGCTGTTTTAGTACGGAATGTCGATTCCTTTAAACAAAAAAAATTCATGCGCGTCGATTTAGACATTATTTTCATAAAAACGCATCGATTTTGACTTATTTAAAAAAAATCGTAAGAAATACAAATATTATTATTTTGTAAAAAAACATTATTCCGTATCGGGACGAAATAAATGATCTTTCCGATTGTATAATTATTTTTTGTCTGAGCTTCATAGATTAACCTCTTAAGCGGTCAATTTTATGACCAAAATTTTCCCAAAAAAAGCCCATTTTGTAACTGCATGTAACTAAGCATAATAATTAACAAAAAGCGCGAAAATGGAAGATTTTTATTTTAATCTCCGGTTTAAAATTTTACTCACCTTTTTTTATTTTATAATTTTTGAACACAAAAACCCTTAAATGTTTGCTTTTAATAAGTACATTCTGCGTACTATGAAGAATATTTCACATATATCTTAAAATATGTTTTCAAAAAATTTCATGTTCATACCTCTTTTTCATACGATTGATAGGATTTTATGTGTGTGTGTGCATATTTATATGCACACACAATATGAAGAATAGTGTAACACTACGTCTTATATTCCAATGGGGATAGAGATAATATCGACTTCTTTGGATTATTTATCCATTTTCCTTTTTCTTAGGCAACACATTGTACATTGCCTTGTAAATCCCTATTCTTTATCCAATATTTTCAAGAATATATATACTTGCCTTCAGTGAAAAATTCTCACCTTCACCACTACCAAAATTCTGAATGAAGAGTAGTTCAGTACCATGGACAAACTCTCTCTCTCTGCATCTCCTAAAGACACACTATACTAATAACCTTATTATAGGAATAAAAATGTCTGTGCAAATAAAATATAGAAAGAAAAAATGTCAGTGCCTGTACAGCGCACGGGCAAACCGGTTGTGGCTAACTTTCAGTAGCCCGTAAGGTGTATGGGCAAACCAGTTAAGGGGTTAAAGTTAGAATTTCTATAATACTCCATCTCAGTTTAACTTGGCAGCGTTTAAAAAGGTATACAATGTACCAATCTACTTGAAAAATAGCTCTACTTTTTTTGTTTTGAATTTAAATCCAAGAAAATAGATAGAAATTTGTAAAAAATATTGCATATGTTGTAGAAATTAGATTATTTTTACGTTGTAAAAATGTAATAATTTTTTAGACAAAGTTAATTAATACAGTCAATAGCGCAACGTTATGAAATTCCAGTTTGGCTGAAAACCGATTTTCTACGCCAACTTTTGTCATTGTTGTAACAATAAAAATATTACAACAATGCAGATATATCCAAGTTTGCACCCAAAACTAGTTTAACGTTTTTAATTAATATATTTTTAATTAATTGCAATATCGGAATATAAATGGTCAAAACATGCATTGCCATCCAAACTAAACGTGTATACAAAATTTCAGCTCAATGGGAGGAAGATATCAGCTTCAAAATTGAGTTGCAAGATTCCACCCGAACAAATTACATACATACATACATACATACATACATACATACATACATACATTGTAAGTTAAATAAAAGCTTTTAAAAAAATTGTCGAATTTTGGCAAAATTCACAATTTTAGGATAGTCGGTTACTTAAGGCAGAGACTTAATGAAATGTTTAAGAGTCTCTATATTATTGGACTGCCCTACTGCATCATCGGAAGAATTCTTTGCAGTAGATGATGTTAATGTATGTAGAGCCACAATTATGGCAGATAAAGACATTTTGGAGTTTGTTCAAAGCTAAAAAATATCATTGATGCAGATTCCGAAGACAAACATGAAATGAATAATGCAAATCCTCTGTTCCCACTTCATTTGAAAAATGAAGGTTATCATAAATAGTATGATCAATTATTTAGACGCGACTGCAATGGTGAAACGAATAACAAAATGAACGATATCCGAAAATTTGATGTCAATTTCATGCTGAGAAACGCATGCAAAGAAAAATAACAGAGTATTTTCTACAAATTGAATATATGTTTTTTTTTCCAAAAAAAAAAATGTATTAAATTTCATTAAGTCCTTCTGAATGGTTTTGCTTCATTTATTTTTTAAGTACAGGCTTATATACATATCTGTGTAATGAAATGTACCCTAATAAACTCTCTTAATTTTGTTGAATACATGTATCTTTCTTTATTTTTATATTTTTTTTTCAAAATCCTTTTACAAAAAAAACTATTTCAGTCCCTTCAGTTTCATGTTAAACAATTTTCACGGTAAATCTCTTTAAAAATTTTAATGCTATATCTGTAAAACAAAAGCTGTGATATTTGTGCCAACAGTTTTTGAAGTGCTCGATTCATGCAGAAAATACCACATCAAAAATAATAAAACAATTTTTTGCAATGTAATTTCAGAGAAATATTCCCTGAGAATGATTTTTTTGAGTGAAAGTTCAAAGAAATTATTCTAAATTATCTCATTTTTTCACCGTTTGAAATCAAAGTTTTATTGTTTAAAGTTTCCTTCGCTTGCTTGCAAAAAAAAGGTTACACAATAATAGATTTAGCGTTCGCTGTTTTTTCATCTCCTAATTACATGAAAAGTGAAGTTGCATTCTGCTTTTGAAGAAACGTGTCTTACGTGAGTTATAATAAAACCAGTAAATCTGATTTCGATGAAAAAAGGACTGGTATATAATCAAGTTTAACCGTGTTTTAGAAGACATCAAACAAAATATTGCGAATTGCAATTTTCGTTCTTTGATGTTGCACTTTCAAAATGATGAATAAAAATCAACAGAGACAAAGTAAAGAACATTTCGATAATAATTTCCGACAATACGAGTGAGTGAGTGATTGTGGTATTTTATGGCGCAATCTGCGCCACACATTTTTTAGGATATTAAAAAGTTATAAAAAATACCTGCACAATATATTTATACATGTGCATGTACATACATAAAAGTTCAAGCTTAAAAACAGTATAAAAAAATAAGTCAAATTAAATATAAAAATCGAATTTTATAAATAAAAGCAAATAGATGTTATTGGAGTTTTTCTCCCACCAAGTCAAATAATGTGAAATGAGATGCCTGAAAAAAATGATGCGTAATGGTTAAAAACGGGACAACTACTAAAATGTGTCAAACAGGGTATGAGGCCTTGCATGAAGGACATTCAGGATCATATTTTCTCAACAAATGCCTGTGTATGAAACGAGTATGACCAATGAAAAGGTGAGTCAGTTTGGCACCGACCCATCGCATTGGCATCAAAGGTCATGCTCCTATATCAAGTTTCACAGAGTGCAGTAAAAATGGAATAGTAACAAACATTAACGATATTATTACATAATAGCATTACATAACAGTGAAAGAAATTATAATTCGAACAAAATATATATATTTTCCCCCGCCCCATATTATTTCAGATTCAATTGAAAATTTAACACTTTTTGTATGAGGTGTACGTGAAATTCATCCTAGAATATGAATAAATTATTAATTTTGAGAAGAGTGATAAAACTGTAACAATAATTTATTTCTTTCCATTAAAATTGTTATGAAAAATTGATCATAGGAGTAGTTTGTAAAAGAAGGAATATTTGCCACATTGTTAAAATATCTATTTGTTACAATATACGGAAATATTTATATTTTTATTTAATTTATTTGCACGCAGAAGGAAAGCTCATACATAATTTCTTAGAATTAAATTTTGATGCTCAAGTACTTTGAAGATTTATTTTAAAATTCCTAGTGGAAAAAGCAACGAATCATTACAGCAAAATCACTTCTGTGAATATAAATTTTTTTTTTTTTTTTTTTTTACTTTTCTGCCTGAACAATGACCAACTCTTTATTGCTTTCCAAAAAAAAAGAAGGTTTAATTTATTTACTTCACTATTTATTCCGTATTTATTTTCGTATCATGTAACTACATACTTGAACAGTCAGTATAAATTTTTAAACATCTTCTATCTGCATTTAAATTTCAAAAAAGGCACTTTAGTAAAACTCATGAGAGTTTACTAAACAAATACAAATGTGCCGATCGTTGATAATCAAAAAGAAATATTCAAGAGATGTGTAGAAGTTGCTTTTTCAACTGACAACGATTTTAAACGAAAGTGAGCGCAAACAAAGCCTTTTATATGCGCTTGTTCGGGAAATATCAGCTTCAATAGTCGGTTGCAATGCTAATTTGATACGTTTTTCGAATGGAATAAAGACTTTAGAAACTTTCTAGACTTTTTAACGCATATATTTTTAAAGGTGTTTAAGTATCTGTATAATAAGGATTATCTGATCTGCTTTTTTCTGTGTGTTCTGATTTTCTGATCTGATAGCCTTTTTCAATAGATCAGAAAACTCTTATTAGAGTATATATATAATCCTCATTATATATATATATATATATATATATATATATATATATATACACTCTAGCGAGCAAAATTTAATCAACAAATGCATTTTTCAGGGTGCAGTCTTAAGGTATGTGACTACCTAAAATTCACTATTTCGGTGAAAATTTTCAAAATTTGTTTATGGTTTTATTTTATAGCCCATACATTTAAGATTCCAAGAACTTTTTATTTTTATTTCTACGATATTTACAATCAAATTTATATCATAACTAGCTGTTACCCGCCCGCTTCGCTGGGTATTTCATGATGTTTTATAAATTTTTACTGCTTATATATATGTATAAATTATTGATATCTAAGTCCTAGCATTAAGAATTCGATTAAATTGAAAAATATACTTATACCTGTAACTGTCACCTGTTGATAAAAAAAAGGGGCAGAACTCATCTAATTTGTATTTTCTAAAAATCTCTAAAATTGAAGCATAGAATGATGTTTGCTCTTTCGTAACTCAAAAACCAAGTGGATTCCAGCAAAACCAATTTTCGGTGGATCTCTACTCCGTAAATTTAACATGCAAGCCAAATTTCAAGTCTAAATCTAACAGAAAAAAAACAAAAGTTTTCCTATCAATATCCCCGTAATCCCGTTGAGAGCCGTTTTCCAAAATTACCGCTCTTAGCGGATTTCAATTCAACAAAAGAAAAATGCAAACCAAATTTCATTATTATAGTCATTGTAGCTCGGAAAAAGTAATTTTTTTTGTCAATACGTCCCAGTAACCCCCTGCAACCCCCCAGAAATTGATTTGCTTAAAATTTATTCTTAGTGGATCCCTATTCAACAAAAGAAACATGCTTAACAAATTTCAAGTATTTGGGTCTAACAATTAAAAACAGGAATTTTTTCTGTAACTCCTCTTGACCCCTCGCAACCCTCCTTGGGGGTCAATTTTCATTTTACTCTTTCTTAGAGGAACTCTATTTCATGAAAGAAACATGCCTACCAATTTTGAAGCAGGATGATCAAGTAGTTTAAAAATGGAAATATTTATCGATTACGCCTCTTAATCTCCCGAAATTAAACTTAGTCGTTGATATTCGCGAAACCCATTTTGTAGCGGTTCTCTACTTTACGAAAGGAATCTGCTTATCAAGTTTCAAGACTGTACGTCGAACAGTTTAAAAATGGGGATAATTGTCTATAACGTCACTTGAGCCCCCGCAACGCCACTTCTGGGTCTGTTTTCACAAAACCCATTTTGTAGGGGAATTGCACTCTATGAAAGGAATCTGCTTAGCAAAATTTGAAGACTGTGCGTCCAATTAATTAAAAATGCAAAAAAATTATCAATAACGCCCCTTGAACCCCCGCAACGCGGCCTAGGGGTCGATTTTCACAAAACACATTTTGCAGTGTATTTCTATCCTATGAGAGGAATCTGCTAACCAAATTTCAAGACTGTGAGTCTAATAGTTTAAAAAAAGAAATTATTATTTATATCTGCCCTTAACCCCCCGCAACACCCCTTGGGGGTCAATTTTCTCCAAACCCGTTTTGTAGCGGATATTTACTCCATGAAAGAAACATTCCTACCAATTTTCAAGCAGGTAGGTAAAATAGTTTAAAAACGAAAATATTTATCTCTTACGCCACTTATTCCCCTGCAACGCCACTTAGAGGTCTGTTTTCACAAAACCTTCTTATAGCTGATCTCTATGAAAGAAATCTCTTTATCAAATATAAAGACTGTGCGTCTCATAGTTTAAAAATGGAAATAATTATCTATAACGCCCCTTAAGTCCCCTCAACGCCACTTGGGGGCAATTTTCACGAAACCCATTTTTAGCGTATCTCTACTCTATGAGAGGAATCTGCTTACTAAGTTTCAAGACTGTACGTCTAATAACTTAAAAATAGGAATTTATAACGCCCCTTAAACCCCCTGCCCCGCAACACCCCTTGGGGGTCAATTTTTCCAAAACCCATTTTGTAGCGGATATTTACTCCAGGAAAGAAACTTACCTATCAATTTTCAAGCAGGTAGGTGAAGTAGTTTAAAAACGAATATATTTATCTATTACGCCACTTATTCCCCCGCAACGCCACTTAGAAGTCTGTTTTCACAAAACCCGTTTTGTAACTGATCATTATTCTACGAAAGGAATCTATTTATCAAATTTAAAGACAGTGCGTCAAAAAGTTTAAAATTGAAAATAATTATCTATAACGCCCCCTAAGCCCCTGCAACGCCACTTGGTGGACGATTTTCACCAAACTCATTTTGTAGCGGATCTCTACTGTATGAAAGGAATCCTCTTACCCAATTTCAAGATTGTACATCAAGTAGTTTAAACATGGAAACAATTATTATTAAAGTCCTTAACCTCCTGTAACGCCCCTCGCGTTTCGAATTTCGGAAAATCCGTTCTTAGCTGATGTCTACTCTATCAAAGGAACATTTCTACCAAATTTCAAGTCTTTAGGTTGAATAGTTCCAGAGATTTCGTGATTAGTCAGTCAGTCAGTCAGTCAGTCAGTCAGTCAGTCAGTGAGTCGCTTTTCTCCTTTATATATATAGATTAGTAAGCCAGATTTGGATTTTAGAAAACCGGAAGCAGATCCTTACACAAAATATTTTTAAGATATTAAATTGAAATTTTCGAAACATGTTTTATGTAGTTTTGTTTCTGTTATGAATCAGAATCTAATCTATGCGTTTATATTTATGTACTTGATTGCTTTTTTATGAAAAAAACCATTAATTTTTTAAAAAATTTAGTTTTTGCGTAACTTTTGGCATATTTAAAAAAGTTTTAAAGTATTGCAAATTTTTTAATTGCTAATACATATAAAGATGCTATCTATGTACTGTATAAATATTATTTGAAAACATTTATTAGAATTTTGTGCAAAAGAACGTAACTGCAATTTTTAATCAAAATTTCACTAAAAATGACATTTGTCGTAGCCTATAAGCTTCTCCAGGAGACAGCAAAAATGTAAAAAAAAAGTTCGAATCACAGTTAAACATAAAGATATACAGAGCTTGAGCTATAAATATGGTGAGTTTTAAAAAAAATGCACAATTAGTAGAAATTTTTTCATATATTGTTTTAAAATCTGTAAATGCATTTTCTGGAAACTAGGTTTTTCAGTTTTTTGCTTCATGTTAAAGTTCACTACAGGATTTCTTTTCAAAATATTAAATTGAAATGTTCATAAAATGTTTTATTTAGTTCTATCTGTACTTTAGAATATAACTTAATCTATGTTTATGTATTTATGTATTTTATTGCACTTTGTGTGATAAAATAACATTATTTTTTTGTAAAAAAATTATTCCTTGCATAAAAAGTGATATATTTCAAAAAAACTTCAAAAGTATTACAAATGTGATAGCTCTAAGCACTGATATTGATGTTATTTATACCCTGTATGAATGTTATTGTAATATATTAATTAGAATTTTCAATAAAAGGTGTACCGTAACTGCAATTTTTCACTAAATGTCCCTCAAAATTTCCAATAAATCCAAAATTATTTTTAATTTTGTAGAAATTGTGTTTGAATATTTTCCCCCTATTTTAAATAAAAAAAGTGTTTATTTAGTTGAAAAATTTCATATTTCAAAAAAAGTACTCCGAAGGTAAGCACATAAATATTTTAAAAAAGGGTTTATAAAAATTAGTTTTAAGATCAATACAGTGAAAAGGATATTCAGTGGAAAGATAATTCATGTACAAATATCTGCTGTATGGCAACCGAAGGGATGTTACGATACGTAATTTAAAAAAAAAAAACTTAGTAAGGACGCATTTCCACACAGGTGTAAATTAAATACATATTTCAAAGACTACAAGAAACTCTAGCGGTGACTTGAAACTTGATAGAATGATTATAAACTTGAAAAGGATGTAGTTTGACGAATGTTATTCTAATTTTGAATTGATAAGAACACTGTGTTTCAACTTGTTGGAAAGCATTTCAAACCACAAGTGCAGCTGTAAAACATTGGTGGATTCCTGCCAAAAAACATCATTCTGCAGGCGAACAGATACCGGGAATAGTAATTGGCTAACATTGCTTGGCAGCTGCGTAAGTCAACAAGGAGATGCATCATAGTTTAATATGGTCAGACGTCTGCATAAAGATGGCCTATTCACTCGGCTGCTTGAACGTTACATACAAATAACATCAGCCCATCTTCAGCAGCATTGATATATTGATGTTAAAACATGAAGACTGGACATCTTATCATTGGAGTCGCGTTCTGTAGACTGATGACCTTTCAGTCTGAGCAACAAATCTAAGCCCCAGTTGATATAGAGGGAGGTACGAACATGGATTCGTTCATCTAATACTGTGATTCCCAAAGTGGTCTATATGGACCTCCAGGGTTCTATGACGACCTGCAAGGGGTCCACAGCAGTGAAAAAATAATTCGAGGGTCCATGAGGTGTAAAAGGGGGCCTACGATAGCCTAAACCTGATTGTGACTTAAATTTTAATAAAAAATTTAATAAAGTGTAAAACATACCTATTTAACAGCCTTATTTACTAAATTTACTGGGGTTAATTTGCCATCACAAGACGACAGCATACATTTTATTAAAAAAGGTCCATCATTTCAGTGTTTCTTGCCAGAATCAAGCTGAAGGAGTTTCAAACTGGACGTCTGGAATTTGAACAGTTTTTCAATTTGTCACAATCTGTCAGAAAAATGAAGTTTTAACCTATGTTCAACATTTAAATGCACTTTACTCAGGTTTTGAAACTAGGTTTTAGAATGCTTTGACCATTGTAATATCACAATAAGTAATGGATTCATGCTGTCACATTAAAAAAAGAAGAAAAATGTCCGATTACGAAAGGAACTTATTTTAATAGTCCTAACGAAGATCTTAAAGTGAAGTTTAGAAACGAATGTAAGCAAATGGGGCTCTAAAAAGATAAACCTGTTATTTTTACGAATTATGGAACCTCTTAAGAAAGTTTTTAATTGCTTTTCCTAAAGAGGAGGAGTTTCAGCATGGTTGCAAATCTCCAAAATAAAAACAGAAAGAAAAAAAGAAATATTGGATCCTACTAACCGTGGATATTGAGGTTTAAACCTGAAAAGATTGATGCTAAATGTTAAAAATGTGTTATTGAAGTACTAGATTCATCCCACCCATTAAAACATTTGTTGCTCAGTTATTTTAAGTAACAATTATTTTATGTTAAATTAAAATTTAATTAACTAATTCACATGTGTTTCATAAGTTCTAAACACACTACTTAACTCCAGTTAGAAACATAACTTTTAACGAAAGTAGTGCTATACCAGCTGTCAAAAAACATTTAAGTTGATAAATTTGCAAAAATTTAATATTTGGTGAGTAGGGGTCTACACAAAACCGAAAAACATGGGAAGGGTCTATGAGACAAAAATGTCTGGGAACCTATGCTCTAACACCAGGGAAAGGATAGGGACCAGGGTTAGGTTTGTTCTAGAATGCTTGTGTTGGATTGTGGAACGGAGCTCCATACATTAAACAACGCCGTACTTACCGGAGATCTTTACTGAAATTAACCCCCCCCCCGAATCTTATGCCCTTGTTTTGTATGAGAAATGATTTTTAAGCCAATTGATATGAAGTGTAGTAGGGGCGCACCAATACCCCCAAGGAAAGATAGCATTGGGATGGTCCTAAAGCAGTGCTTCATTTGCGTCCCAATATTCAATCATAATTTTCATCGCGCCCCCTTCAATACGAATAATAATGCAAAAATTGAATAATGCTATAATTTGACGCTAAAGCTACAATATGACTTTAACCTCTTAAATGCCACCGGCGTATATATACGTCTCATTCAACCGGTGCTTTAAATTCCCCGGACATATATATACGTCTTTCCGAAGTACGATATTTCCTGTGCACTACTATCCATACAATTATTCCGAAGGCTTTGCAATGCAATAAAAGGACTTTGACAGTGTTTGCGAAGATTTCCTTATATCAGCGAATTTCTTATTTATTAATTTTCTGCTTCCCCTCCAATATATTACATGCGCACTCCTACGTGAAAAACGAAGGTATTTGGGGCAAATAGCGTAACTTTTAATTCACAGTTAAAGGGATTATTTATAAACCGTAAACATTATCAAGATAAGTCTTAATTTTTGTGTATAATTTTATGTATAACAATCCCATGGGGTCACTGGTAATTTTTAAACATGTTTTTACTTCGTATTGTTAATTTAATTATAAAATACCTTGTGTAGAACTGATTCATTTATAAGTGCATCATATTAGTGAAAAAGTTAATTTTATTTTTTATTACGTTAGAATGCGTTTTGTTTGTTTACTTTCAGAAAATTAATAATTTTTTCATTAATAATTTGCTTTTTTCTTTCCGATGTGCTTGTGCTCCACTCGTAGAGTTATCACATTCCTTTAGGAGGGCGCATCCCACAGTTTGAGAAACGCTGTCCTTAAGTGCTTTTGTGGGGAAGCATTATGTTTGATGGACGAATGAAACTGCATATTTTTCGGCAATGGTTCGCTGACCAAAGATCGATACTGTGATGAAATATCTTCGCCATGTGCATCTGGTCCGAGGTGCCATTGGTTCATTATGGAGGGCAATACACATCCACATAGGACCTTTGCTGTTGAGGAACTTCTAAAAAATAAAACGGAATGACCAGCGCGCTTCCCTGATTTAAATGTCATCGAACATATGTTGGATAAATTGGAAAATTGTCTTATAGCAAAATCGAATCATGCAGAGAACACTAGACATCTTAAAATAATTATTCTTAAAAAAGGGCATCTCTAACTTTAAAAGTTGATAGATGATTTAGTATTAATTATGAAAAGACAGGGTTTTATGTGACCATTACAGTTAGAAGGGGGAGGGGTTGTTCTGTCCCCTGACTGAGAGTTTTCTCCTTTCTTATTGGCAAACGTTTTTTTGTTAACCCGCGGTCACACGCGCCTTTTTTTCTACCGTTGTTACTCGCGGGGTGTAGAGAACACCCCAAACTTTTAACACGTTTATTTAAATATGAAAAAAAAATTAAGTAAAAAACGATGCATATTTGTAAAACACAAGATGTTTTATGTATGATACAAATAAAAATATTACATTTATTTTATACAAATTAGACTGACATTATTTAAAAATAAACCTGCAAAATTTTCATTTTAAAATACATAATTTTGTATTTTTTGTAAACCACGAGTAAAACGTTTATACCAGTAATAAACTTACTTCGTAATTAATGTTAAGGATAGCAGAAATTAAAAAACAAATATTTTAATCATTTTCCAAACATGCAGAGCAGACTGTAAACATAACTCAATTGCTCGCGGGGAGTTCTCAGTACACAAGATAAATTTTTTGAAGGTCGTTACGTTCAAATCGTCCGAGCGAGAATGATTGCATCATGCCTGAAGGTTCAATGACCTAAAATGAGCAGCTACTGGAAAAATCGCGGTTCTGCGTATTCTTTTTGAAATTCTAAGAGGCTCTTTTTTGTTGCTGGGGTGTGCACAGCACCCCGCGCGAGTGATCGCAGGTTAATGCCATTTTGTCAATAAAACATTTTTTTTTTGTTCTATAATGTATATGTAGAATTCATTTTTTGGCTACTATACTTTTACAGCCTTTAAGTGCTGAATTGAGCCTCTGTAATGTGAATATCATATCTTCCAGTTATTTTTTCCTTATGTATTGTTCATTTATTCATTATGACTAAGCATTTTTGAATTTATCCTTAGGTGAGTCACATTTTTATTTTTAATGGATTTTTAAAATTATATCCATAATTTTTCTTAGGATTACGTTTAGCATTATAAACAGAAAAGGATAAGTTTGGCTAGCCTTAAAACTAGTTAAGTCCATCCATCCGGTATAGTGGTTAGTGACGCTGAATGTTGTACCATTGGTCCATGGTATAATCCAGCACAAAGCTTGGATGTTTTTAATGCGTAGTACCTTCACGGAATGAGGATAATCTTAATACCCGTCAAGCCGCAAGACCTTTCGTGAGGTTGGTGGAAAGGGAATACATGTGGGAGGCCCCTGACCCTCCAGTGTGTTCTTCATAATTGAGGTAGAATCGATCCAAATCACACTATCACCTAAAAGGTGCTCAAAGTTACGGATAACGACAGGCGTGTATATAGGTCTTTGCTGTAATGAAATTCGCGAGTCTTGATTTGATGTTACTGTCGATCAAATGACATAAGTAACAACAACAAAACTAGTTGAACCCTACTTTTAAAGAACTTAAGTCCTGCACTTAATCAGCTTTGTATATAATACTGCAGCATCCCTCTTTTAAGCTGTCAAATCTAAGATACTTCATACTTAATTTTCATGTCATTTTAGGCACTAGTAGAGTTGATTGAAAAATATATATATATGTACATATATTTCCTATAGAAAACAAACTTTTTAAGGAATTATCCTCTTTGGTGTTTTTAGAGCACTTTTAGTACTTCATGATTATTTTTAGTAAATATTTTCTTTGTTTATCTATGGCAAATACATTTCTAAATAATTGGCAAATATGAATACTAATTATATAATTATTACAAAGCTATTTAAATATAAAATATGACTGGGATAATATTTTACTGTCTACCGGTTTACTAGGATATCCACATGAAGGAAGCTTAAAGAAACAAGATATCCATCATTGGCATGGTCAAGTAATTTTAGCGCGTTTTTCACATGTTGTATTTTACAATAGGAAAATTTGGGAAAACTATGGGAAAATTTAAATATGATTCGGCTCATCTAGGGCACAAATGCGACCCAATGCCGAAAACCCGAGGTCAATTGGTTGCTTAATGCTGAGAAAAGGGTACGACAAAATATGGAACGAAGACGAAATTTGCGTCCTAATAGCGCTTTTGCTCCACTACGTGAAAAACTCGCTAAAAATACATACTTACTTATGAATGAATTATCACAATGTATTTAAATGAAATTCACATTTTTCGTGACCTCAATGATTATTTGGAAAGTTAGGTTCCAGCGCGGGTGTCAATCTCGTAAATTGACCGAGGGTCAAAATGGCGAGGCTCGCTGCCAACGGCCGTCATAGCGCAACTTCAAAGAGCGTCGTTAATGAAAAAAATTCAAATCCATGAAAATTTTAATTAAAATTGAAAATAAATATTTCTTTAACATATTTGTTCTGTCATTTGTTTTATGTATTATTTACTAATTGTACGCTTATTTTATAAATGTAATATTCCAAACATCAAGAGATTTAAATCTTTTCGTAAGAAGCTTATTTTTGAAAATCTTTTATTCAATATGTATGCACATTCATATCCGAGTAATTGCAACAAATGAAGCTTCATTTTTTTAAATATCTTCTCATTAATTAACGTTTAATTAAAATGTATTTTTTGTAACAAAAGCATTGATACATTTTGAAAAGATTTTGGAACTTGTTGGCTAGAAGTAACATTTCATATATACGTACACGATGGAATTCTTTTCAAATGTAGTAGCAGTAACATATTTCAATTTAAAAAAATAATAATGTATTAAAATTCATTATTTTAATTGATATGCTTTCGAATGTTTGTTTTTACAAGTAACTATACTCTGTATCTAAAATTGATTTTTCAAAAAAAAAAAAGGATTATCTTCTTTGTATTTGATACTTCACAATCTGGATTTGAACATACTGGTTACAATTCATTAATTGATTCTAGGAAAAAATTCCTTAAATCTAGAATTTTAATTTAGCAAGAGAAAAGCAGAAAAATAGTGATAAAGATATTTAATTTAGTAAGAGAAAAGCAAGTTCTAGGATAACCCTGATTATATTTTTAAATTGTTTAAATTTTGTTGCGTTTTACTAGATAACTAATATAATATAAAATTATTTAAAACCAAAGCTTAATTTTTAAAATAATATTTTTCCTTTTTTTAACATTTGAACTCAGCGATACTCAACCTGTAGCCCAGTGGAACTTTCTGATTCGCCCGGTCATGGCCCGTTGCAGTATTAAATTCAATTATTAAAAAAAAGCCTTAAAAATTTAGAGAGAAAGTCTATCAATCAAATGTTTCAATTCAGCCATCGTTATAGTACTGGAATGAATTGCGAGATAACTTTTTTTGTAATTTCAACGGATAGCGATAAGAAATAACAATAGAGTAGTGATCTTTTTTATAGCTGAAACTAATTTTTAATTAATCCTCATGTCTTCCAAGAGAAAAAGATTAAAAGAATATATGTTGTTTCAAGAGGATTGAATCTTGACAATTTTGTTGAGAAAAACAAATATTTGATTTGTCATGAAAATGTTATATTTAAAAATTGTAATTTTGCTCGTCACTAAATCTCTAAGTACAAATCTTTCAATCTCAATGTCGCTTTTTCTCCAGTATCTCTTTCAAGACGGATAAATTAACTTCCTTAAAAAAATTTTCGCAACAGCAACAAAACATTTTGTCAGTGGTAGTGTCACAAATGCAGAGATAAAACATCCAGTAAAATTTGCTACATTATAGATATATTTTGATAAATATATGAAATTATTAAGAATAAACATACGAATTGGTACAGAAAATGTTGAAGTGTTTCTTAAATGCTTCCGATGTACTCTTTGATAAATTCTATTATTTTTTGGGGTATTTTTCAAGAAGTATAGGAATACATTTGATTCAATAAAAGAACAAGCACGTCTGAATTAATTTTAAGCATGTAACACCTGGTCTCAACCTGGAATTCAGTTACAACTCTTTGCTACAATCTTGCACTTGAGATAAATTAATAACCGATACAAAAATAAAAAAGAGACTTTGTCAAAAGAAAAAAATAGCAAATTAAGAAAATATATGGCAGTTTTGTTTTTATGTCAGTAGAATTCAAACAAAGGGCTTGGATCATTGATGAAAGGAAATCGAAATTCCCTCATAACTGTGGAAAGAATGCATAAAGGCAAATTTTTTGTGAGTACAATTTGATAGAGTATAATATAGTTTTAAGATAAAATCCAAATTAAGAGTTTCAATATTTTGATAAATTTTCCGCATTTTAACAGTCCTTGATCTTATAGCATTCCCCCCCCCCCGTTAATCCTTTATATTGCAGAAAGCGTGAAATAGTTATCATATGTGTGTGCCCCGGTGGTAAAAAAAACGGTTGAGTACCTCTGCTCTAACTACATGTTTATTTTGGCTCTCATGAGTTATCAATCTTCGTATTCCTTGGTAGACTAAACTTTGCTTAAAATATAACGCAAATTCTTCTCTTTTAAAATACTACTTTTTTTTGCTATTTAGAATACAGTTAGAAAGGTTCCTAAAATAAAAGAATTTTAGAATTATATTATAATTCAGTGAAATATTTTCTTTATTAAAGTGGTTACCAGTATGCCTCATATTTCTTGATTTTTTTTTGTGTTAATTCTGGAACTTTTTTATGATTTAGTTAGCTTATAACTTAGTTTAAATGGAGACAGATATTAAGTATATTTATCTACTAAACATAATTAATAGGTGTTGTTGAATATACATGTATTACTAACAGTTTAAAGGTAGGGAAATTTAAAAACATTTTTTGTTCCAAATCGTGTACTATTTTCATTTACTATTACTATTTCTGTGGACCACAATAATAGCGTAATCCGTAAAATTATAAGACAAAAATAAATTTAAAAAAAACGACTTATTTACGCGTTGCCCGTCATTCAAAAATAAATGTATAAGGTATTCTAATTGGAATTGGAAATTTATTTTAAGATGTTAAAACTGAAAACGCTGAAAATGAGTTAAAAATAAACTAACTTTGATTTCAAATCAAAACTGTGATTTTCGATGCTGATAACTTTTTAATAAGTATAAAAATACCAAAAGGCTTTACAAATATGAATTTATTTTTTAAAAACGTAATCAAATAAGTAAGAATATTTTCAATTCGTTCTTCGAGATTGTGTTCTCCAAATATAAGTTGAAAAATTTCATGTAAGATGCTAAAAATAAAAAGCATTGACATTTCCCCCCCTTAACTACCGATTAAAGTTTATGCGATTCGCGTTTCCCATTGCCACCGTTTTACTCATAGGCACGCGTATGTGGTGGTGTATTGGGATAGGGATCCCTCGCAAATGGCTGTTAAGGTCATTTTACTGCATTCCAAAACCTTCGGAATATTTTTTACAGATAGCAGCGCAAAGAAAATAATCGTTTGCCGGAAAGACGTATATATACGTCCAGTACACTAAAAACACCTCTTCAACGAGGCGGATATATATGCCGGAGGAAGCTAAGGGGTTAATAAGGCTTTATTTTATCGTACAAACTAAGACTTTTTGACGTAATACCAAGAGTCAAAAATACGATAATACAGGTTGTTCATTACCTACATAAACAAAATAGCAAATTCATGGCATTTCTCACGATGTTAAAGTTATACCATGGTGTCTAGGGTCGCATTTCATGCAATGTTCAAAATGCATAAGGATGAAAGAGTCCACAGTGAACGTAAGGAATCACGTAACAAAAGACAATTAATAAAAATTTATGTTTATTCTATAGAGTGTTCAAATGGAATAAATTGGTGAGATAATCACATGTGAAAGTGTGATATCCAATGCGAGTGCTACTGTTAAAACGGATAACATAAGCAGGGGATTTGAAAGATATGCCAATTTTTCATTCGCCGCTTTGAACTTTACACCATTACTTAAGAAGCGTCTATGGTTTGAATCTCTTTGAACTGAAAGGGATTAGACAGAATAGAATTCATCAATTCCAATTTTCATTAAAATTACAAAAATTAAATTTGGAGACTTAATTTTAACTTTCTCTGTCAGTTTCAAAAGACTGGGAGTTTTGGATCTCAATATAAATATTGTGTGTTAATATTACTATCTCTCGTTCTAAATTGCTTTAACAGTGCACACATTTACTGCATACATGTAAAAAATAAATCATATGATAAATTTATCTGGGAAGAAAAGATATATTTAATTTTTAGGTCAAATTTAAAAATCGTTAATATGAAAAGAAGATATAAAATAACGAAAATCAAAATCGTAAAAGCCAAATAAACCTCGATAATTTGAGTATGGCTAAATTTAACACAAAATAAATTACATAAGCTTAATATAATTCTTAAGAAATCTAAAATTACTTTTATGAACTTTTTAGAAACTTGTCTTGAATTTTTAAAGAAATTTCTAAAATAAATTTTCAACCAGTTTAAAACCAATGTGCTATATGTAATATTTACTTAGCCCGCGAAAAATAAGAAAATGCATATATAACTTATATACTCATATTCAATAAGAACAACGAAAATACAATTTATTATTTTTACTCAGAGTGAAATCAAAATATTAGACTTTTCTGTGAATTTCTATGATGTAACGATAAAATTTTTGATAAAAACAAGAAATAACTCTTATAAAAGTTTGGCTCTCATTTATATTCCTATTAAAAATAATAAACAGACGAAATACAAAAAAAAAATTAAAATTAAAATTTTCGTACAACTTTTCGTAGTACAAACCTTTTTTCTTCTTCTAATTTTAGAATTATACTTTTAATATTCATATATTTCTAATTATATTATCTTTATCGATTCTTACTTTTTCATTTTTGTTTTTGCGAAATATTTCAATCAGTTAAATTTGCTAATGACCTAAAAGTGTAGTTATATTTTATATATAAAAATAACACTTATACCTTTTTTTTCTTCACAACGTAAATAATTTTTAAAAAATGCAGTTGTTCTTTTAATCAATCAAGTTTGAATTTCTTTAACAGCATACATTTGTGATTAATCTATGTGTTTTAAAAGCATATATATGTATAATTTTCACATACAGTTTTGGTTTTTTAATATGTGAAACAAGTTTTAATATTTTTGATTATACCTTAATTATATACTTGCTCAAATAATTTTGAGGCTACAAATAGATATTATTTCTTAGACAAAAACTGTTTACTCTACACACGAGCATTTATCCTCATATTAACTTTGAATGATGTTACGTATAATCCAAAAGTGAAAAAAAATCACCAATCATTTTAGATATGCATAGTCTTACGATTTTTGTGTAACTAAGGCTTTTTTTTTATCTTAAAATAGATTAAATAGTTTAAATTTACATGTTTGGTATATTAATATTACCTTCTGTTGCATTTATTTTATGATAAAAACTGCAATATTCACTTACAGATCTGTCCCTTACGTTATGATGGTGTTTCAATTGGAAGGTGATATAGTGCAGATACAGCCAAGTTGGCATCATTTTTCACGATTTAATGATGAAATGGATGCTTTGCGAAATTATGGGGAAGGTCTACAATGTTATGACCTTTGACCTATGATGTTATGATTTTTCATGAAATCACGGGTTAGGTAGTTGCAAAAACTTTTTATTGAGGCTATTTGCTGAAACTGAATCAGTATTACTTTAGCTGTGGATGACTACATTTTATTCGAGGGATGATCAGAAAAAATGTTACATGCCGCAGCATTTTAAACCTACGTATTGTGGAGAAATTTTATTTTCTCAGAGTGAGTCAAATAGCGCTACTTATTATGCAGCTGGTTTGCGGGTAGATGTGAAAGTTCCCGGACAGCTTAGGACGACTTAACAACTTCAGGCAAACATTTAGAAATTGGTCTCGTTTGGAAGTGCAAACCATGATTCAATTTTTATAGGCAAACGATGTGTTCGCCTCTTTGAGAGCGGAGCAGAATGAGCAGACAACATGTAGTGAAATGGTGTCATTCTTTTCAATCAGATAGACAGGATGTCGGAAACCGCAATATGGCAAATTCTTCAACGGCAAAAATCATCATGACACGAATCGAAAAAAACTGCAGTAGAACGTCGTTTATCCGAATCAATTGGGACCGGACACCGTTCGGAAAAGCGATTGTTCGGATAACCGAAAACAGAATGCGATCCATGCGGTATATGAAACCAGACACCATACGAATATTGAAATCATCACATGCGGGAAACGTGCTTAAAGAAAAAGCAAATCATCTGCAAAATGTTGCACAACCTTTATTATGGAAAAAAATCACTTATTTATCACTTTTGATTCTCTTCAGCAGCAGTAGTTGAGTAGGAGTTGTTATTCGTACCACTCCATAGCTCTCTAACGCAGAAACGCGTCCGCATATGATGAACAATTGCTATTTTCGTTGTTGTTGTCCTCGTCTTCATCCATTTCCTCGTCAACAGGGTCAGATTTTTCTTGCACAGAAGTTATAATCTCGTCTTTATTTAGCATTTGAAATCCAGTTTTCTGCATCGCATGCCATACAGGTTTCTACATCAACAAAATTCAACAAAAAAGCAAGTATACAACACTTTACTTGGAAATAACCTGGCCTAATAGATGTTTGCCAAATCACACAACTGTAAAATTCCCCAAATATTCCTCATCTTAGATTTTCCCGTCACTTTTGGTCTTACGCGAAAAAACTGCTTTGTTCTGTACTGTACGAAAATGTATCCGGACTTCGGTTCGGATATTTGACGCTCCGGATAATAATCGTTCGCGTAAACGACGTTCTACTGTATTCGAATTGATCAACAGGTAATTCTGAGTGAAATCTTGTCAGAATTGGAACTGGGCTATGGTGGCGAGCAACATATCGTTTCTGATATGCTGCGATATTCCAAGACAGTTCTGTGAAAACATCTGTCGAGACCTGACTCAATGGGCAAGAATCTACCAAGACTGGTCTTCAAGACAATTTCTACCAAGGCTGGTTAAACCAGTTAGTTCTGCATTCTGTTAATCCCTAAATAGTCTTGGCGATTATGTCGAAATGTATGCCTCTCAAATGTCGGTACGTATGCCTCTTAATCCCCTTTTGTATTTTCTGTCATTGTTAATGAATATTTCTTTATTTGTCTTGCAACCTTTTTTTCTGATCAACCCTCGTACAACTGCATGATTGCTTGCGGATAATCTTTATCAAAAACACTGGTATTTTTAGACACTTATAGTTGTGTCTGAGTGCTGTCGAAGGTGTGAGAACAATCTAGAACTTAGTGTGTGAATTTTACTGCTGCGTCTTGTATTTTAAGGATTTTTTTCGGCAACAAATTTCATTGCAGCTGAAGAATTGTTTTGTTCATTGGGACTTTTAGCATGAAATCCACAAACCCCCTCTACGCAACAATATAAGTGATCTTTCAAATCTTTATCAAATAACTTATAACATTATATTCTAATTTTAATTTAATAAAACATTTTTATGAGAAAACGGATATATTATTTTTTTTAACGTACTTCGTGTGGATTTTATGAAATGCTGTCAGTTTAAATCGGTATACACTATGGAAAAATACCAAGAGTGCTTCAGTACAATTAACATAATTAATTATAAAATAGCGTTATTTAAACATAATAACTCTGTTTATAACTTAGAAAATACTTCTGAAAGTAGAAAAGCACAAATATAAACATCCTTTTTGCAGAATTATTGATATAGAAATGTTTTGTATAAAGGACTTGAACTAATTTTTTTATTTAATTTTTTGTCAGATTTATTAGTGCAAATAAAAAATTATTTTATTCTTAAGAGTTTTCCTTTAATTAGATAATTTTAAAATCACCACATATAATCATATGAAAAAAAAAGAAAAAAAAAAAAGAGATACACAAAGCTTTTCAGCTAATAAATGAGAGTGATAACAGAGATAAATTATATTTTCATTATATCTTACAAATTTTATGATTAAAATTTTTGGAAACTCTTGCAAATAATACACATAATAATTTTAAAACACCAAACGATACCAACTTATTTTTGATTCAAAAGTTATACACGCACATATTGCTAAATGAACAGATGGAATCTTAAAGATCTCTTTGAAGGTATCCTACTACCCTAAAATTATGAATTTTTCTATGCCAGTTTTTACAGGTTATCTTATTAGCTTTATAAAAATACTAATTTTATTATTTTCTGTTCACTAGAACAAAAACTACAAGTGTTTTAGTAAAAGCAGGTGTCATTACTTTAAGCAAGATGTCATACTTTAAAAAGCGTTTTACTTGAAAGGATATTTTTTAAATGCTCACACGGGGCAACGCTTGCTAAATAAGTTTTGAAAATAATCGAATTAATATTTTTTTGTGTATGTTTGTATATGTTTGTGTATGTTGTGTTGTTTTGTGTATGTTTTGTATAATAGTAGAGGTAATAATAGTAGAGGTGTTTAAACTATCAGATTTATCAATCACTGTGTTTCATTACAAAGTTTATAGTCTCTTCTGTTAATATATAATTACTTGTTTTTTTAGCAATAACTAAGACAAAGTGCTCTAGTTTTTGTAAAAATTAAAATATCTCTTATATCGAAGGTCATTTCAAAAATGAATAACATAGTAATACATCAGAACTGAAAAATTGAAAATTTGCTCATAAACTTTTGGACAGCATTTAGTTCGTTTTTTGTATAATTTTCCCCATTTTAGTATTAATAATTTATTTTTCTCTTCTTAATTTTAGCATACTTAAAATGTGTAAAACAAATCTATAAACAACAATAACAACAGCAAAAATCCATATATTTCCATTTTTTTAAAGTTTTCGCTAGTTGTCGGATACTTTAATATGCGTCTTCTTTACAATCGTTAGAATCGTCGGCTTCTATGCAATCGAGTTTTAATCACAGAAGTAAATTATAAAATATTTTTATATTAGTCAATTAAGTATTACTCTTGAACAATTCATTCAAATTAAAATTAAAAATAGAAAATGAGTGTTACACTGTATGATAAAAATAACTACAGAAAGTTCGATGAAATATGTGGCTAAAATATCCCTAATTCTTTCTTATTTTTTAGAATGTATCTGCTAGAAATAAGAGGAAAAAAATTCTCACTCCAAAAACTTGGAATCTTTAATTAAAGGTGACTGCAGAAAATATAACAACTTTTTTCTTAAATCATATTTCTCGCATAAAAATCATGATTAGAATCGCACTCATTGAATCGAATAATTAACACTTAATAAAAAATAAAATGTGTTTTTAATCTGTTCTTTTTTTTCTTTTGCAATGATTTTTATCAAATGATTTTAGTAATTAAAACCTAAAGTCGTTACTTAAAGTCAAAAATATTAAAGGAAAAGTAAACCTTGATCAATTTCTTCGGAATTAAACAAAACAAAAAAAAACTATGTCTTATTCATAATTAAATCAGGGCAGCATATACTGAGTAAGAATTGCACAGCAAGAGCTAAAGTATTTTCCCCTCGTTTTTAATAAATTTTCTTAATTAAAGCTTTCTTTAAAAACTGTGGAGAAAAAAACAATATTAGTAAATTTTTTCCAGCTTTGTTTTAAACGTGCAACAGAAATCTTACTTAATTCCGCTTTAAAAAATAAGGTTTATTTGCAGTTTAAGTTGCAATGATTTAAATACAACTTTTTCTACCTTGTTTTTTTCTAATATCATAAATTATTGAAATAGGATTGGAAATAGAAAATTTAAAGTTATTTGTACTTTATCTTAGGTATAATATTTTTTTCTTGACAAATTTGATGCTATACTGAAAATTATAACAATCTATTTTTTCCTTTCAAATTCTTCAAATATTTCACACTGTATTTGCATTAATTAAAAAAAGCTGAGAGATAAATTTATTCTAAAATAATTTTTTTACACGAAAATACTTTATTTAAAAATGCGTATTTTTAAAAACCAAACCATAAGAAGTTATAAATAACATCAAAATACTTTTGATAGAAAAAAACATTCTGAATATTAACTTTTTTTATCTATTTGTTTTTGGTGATATATATATATTCCATGTCTGCGAGATTCAACACTTTTATTATTAAAATATTTTAAGATATTTATTTAAACAAATGCACATATACAGTTCTTAGATTTTGATGTATTTTACCTAAAAATTGCTATTTGATTTTGCTTTTATTCGTGTTCAATATTTAACTTGCGAAGGCTTTTAAAATCATGAAAATAAAAAAATAAAGGCATAAACATCGTTTGCAGATGTTGTGCGTTAACTCTGAGCATGGAATTAGCTCTGAAGTGTGTGTATTTTTTTTATAATTATTAAGATAAAGTTTTATGAAATATTGATCTTTCTCTCTTTTTTTTCTATATATTCATTATGGCAGTATACTATTTAATTGTTCTACATTTGTACAATTTTTTATGGTAAATAGTTTTAAATAAGCTAATTAACATTTCATAAAATTTTCAGACTATTCGATGAATATTATATCATGCTATTCATGGAATGAAAACTTTAAACTCATATTTATCCATGTTGAATTTTTGTACATATACTGTTATTCAAAACCCTAAGGCTCTTTTGATAATTGAAGTATGGCTTTGAAATTTTTTATACAAGTTCTGAAATGTATGTTTTGTAAATTTGTGCATGAAATTAGCTCTAACATGTTTAGTACTTTTTCTAAAAATCTTCAAAATCAAAATTAATGTTTTTTGGGGAATTTTTGGAAATTTGACTATAAAAAAATTAATAAAAAATTAAAGATTAGCAGCAGAAAAAACCCCATTCATAGTTTTATATAGTATACTTTAAGGTACTTGAAAAAAAAATTTTGAAAGAAAAGAGACATATTTAAAAAAGCCTTAGGGATTTAAAAAATGCTTAAAAAAGCTAAAACAATTTAAATTTTACAAACATTTTGCAACAATTTAAAAAAATTTTTGTATGGAATTATTATTAAATATTAACCTTTATAAGATACAATTAAAACCAAATTCCAAGTATTAAAAACAAAAATAAAATTGTGAAGATGGTACCATATCGCCTTAAGTGACAATCTATTTTTATTAATTATCATTTAAGTATCGCATTGTCATGCAAAACAATCGTGTATATAAAATTTCAGTTCAACTGTTCAGTTTTGAAACGTGAGACAAAAAAAAAAAAAGACTTTTAAAGTTTTGAACCTAGTCGCTAATAATGAAGCCAATGTGGCTGTATCTGTAATTCTTTAAATAATTAATTTCAGTCAATAACTTTAATTCATTATAATTATCGTATTGTTACCCAAGACAGTTGTGTATAGAAAATTTTTCTTAAATGAGAATTTTAAAATGTGAGAAAAAAACCATTTTCAAGTTTTGACACGCCAAAATGGTCGCTATGTCATCAAAAATGATACTAACATGGCTGTATTTGTAAATCTTTGAATAATTAGTTTTAATCAATTAATTTGTATTAATTATAATTAAATTACTTTATTGCCATCCAAAATAAGTGTGTATGTAAAATTTCAGTTTAATTGAGTGCTTAAAAATGCATTTTGTTAACGATTTAAACAAGATAAATATATATACAAATAGAAAAAGAGTGTGTGAACCAATAGTAGGAATCGAAAAATAGTTGGCAAACAATGATGTCAGAATTATTTTCTGCGCCATAAGAAAACGAATAATATTTCGATGTACTGTCCCAGAGTTTTTTTTTTTTACTTTTTCAGTGTAATTCTAATAATAATTTATGTAATAAATGGTTATTGAAATAATATTCATTAAAATCCTTTTTTTTTTGAGTAAATAATTTTAAAAAAAAAAATTCTTTGGTTACTTATTATTAATGCTTTAAAATTTTTTTCCATTTATATTTTCCTCTTTTCTTTGAATATAGTTTAGATTCAAATTGTTCATATCATGACATTGATTAACACTATATACACTCTTACGCAAATAAAAGGGGGGGGGAGAAAAAGCTTCTTAAAGAAGATGACTGATTTTATTAAAAGTTAAATGAGCTAAACTCTAGCACTGATAATGAAATGAGAAATAATTCGAAGTCGTAAGCCCCGTAAATGTCTGAAATTTGCATATTGAATGCTAAAATCAGTAATTGGTGAACATCTTTCCTCAGTAGCGATGCATACGTGTGTACTTCGATGAAAGGAGTAATAAAGTTCTCTAATACAATCTTGGATACATTCGATTGGGCTTTCATCAAATGTTGCTCCGGACGTTCGATTTCGGGTTGCCGATTCTGGCAGTCTTCCATATCCACTTCGTTTAAATTGGATCTTTTAAAAAAGTAGCCAAATTCAACATATGTAATACTCGATATTTTATTTAATGCGCTTTCGGACCAAAGGAATGCAACAAAAAAAAATATTGTTTATGTTTCCAAAATATTAAAACTCAACTTTTTCCTTGAAAACTAAACATTTGAAGAACAATAAAGGAAACGAGCCTTACAGTAGTCGCATACGATGTGTAACATCTGACATGTTATCGTGGTAATTTCGCAATAGAAAATTAAATCCTGAAAAAAATGAATCGAGTATGATTAGAAATAATTTTCAATGGAAAAATTATATCTTTAATGAAAATTTATTTAATTAACACAAGGAGTAATGCAATTTTTTATCAAAAATAATTATTCTTGTTCAATTTGGGGAAGAGCGGTAATGATAGTTTATGATAACTAAAATATGACACATATACTTGTGTTTTCAAAGTACACTCATGTCCATAAATTAAGTATAATTCAGAATCACACAGAAATTAAAATCTAAAATAAAAATTTCACCTGTAGAATTATCACACACATCTTGAAGAAGAATATGCAAATTACAGGAAACCACCAGATTGCGCGGATAGTTCGTCACAATGACGAGAGTGTAAGAGAGGGTTGTATAAGGAATGGTGGCAAAGAAGTAAAATTTTGTTGAAGTGCTTTAAAAGCCTTTCAGTGCAATAACCGCATAGTTATGGTACAAAGGAAGCATTTGGGAAATTTTTTACGTGGTAGAATTATCGGAAGACTGGAATGTGGACGTACCTAGCTGGAAGTATCCGAGGAACTTGGAATAGCCCAGAATGTAATCTCCAGGCCTTGGCAACGATTCCAAGATGATGGTAATGTGTGTAGATGTTACACCACAGGTCACCCCCAAATTACAACGCCAAATGAGGACCGGTATTTGGAAGTTACTGCCAAAAGAAACAGACGAAGCACAGCATCAGACCTATCTCGTCAGCTATCTTTAGCTACCGGTATGACAGTTTCAAGGCAGACCGTGTACAGACGCTTAGGGCATATTGGTCTATATTCTCGTAGGCCTGTCAGATGTGTTTCCCTTACCTCAACTCACTGTCGCCTGGGATTAACCTGGAGTAGAGAGCATGCATTGTGGACACCGCAACAGTGGTCTTGTGTGATATTTTCCGACGAGTCCAGGTTTAGTTTTCAGTCTGATTCTCGCCGGACTTTCATATGGAGAGCACCAGGTACCCGTTACCACCAAGACAACACCATTAAACGACACCGTTACGGTGGTGCAGGATGGCTCGTTTGGGGCGGAGTTATTCTTGGTTCCAGAACTGACCTGCATGTTCAGAGTGTAACGATGACAGGCCACATCTATCGGGATGTCATTCTGGAAAAACATGTACGTTTGTTTCGGGGCGCCATGGGTGCTCAATTTCTGTTTATGGATGACAACGCCCGTACTCAACGTGCAAATATTGTAGACGAATGCCTTCAATCGGAGGAAATCACCCGTATAGATTGGCCAGCGTACTCACCGGGTTTGAATTCAATAGAGCATGTGTAGGATATGCTTGGTCGACGAATTGCAGCCCGTCAACCCCCTCACACCTCTCTACCGGAACTTCGGAGGGCATTGCTTGAGGAGTGGTGTAATATTCCCCAAGATCAGATTGATAATTTGATACTCAGCATGTGTAGGCGTTGTAAGGCCTGTATTGCATCCTCCGGGAGATATACTCCGTATTAACCATCATACTAACCATGTTATACTGTTTTTTGTAAATAGGTTCTTTTTGAAATTTGTTCCAGGGATTAAAAATCACAATTTTTATTAATTATATCAAACATATAGCATCATTTTTGCTCTTTAGCTTTTGTTTAATAAATAGACTTTACAAATAAGTCAAATTTGTTTTGCTTCTGTCTCTTTCTTTGCCTGAACTTCATTATCCTTAATTTATGGACATGAGTGCACATGCAGTGCAAAAAAATTCTTATCCAATTACCAACAAAAATATTTACCTATGTATCAGCACTAACGAGATGTTGCATAATGTTAGCTAATTTATAGATTCATGTGGAAAGATTTTCATTGCAAATATTGATGATGAAATTTCTACCAAAGTCTCACAGATACATTTCCATCACAGTCCCCACTCAGGTTAGTTTTCTTTTCCCCTTCCTCATTTTTTCTAGGAAATTTAAACTAAATAATGAACAACAATTTGTTTTATTTATTCGTTCTTCATCGAGTTTAGAGCCTCTTTAATATATTGACATTACCTTGTACAAGATACAAAACATTTACTAAGCCTTGAAAACTTCTACTACACTAGCTGTAGCCTACCCGCTTCGCTGGGGGTTTCATGATGTTATATGACTATATAATTGTTTCATTTATTGATAGCTAAGTTCTAACATTAAGCTTTCGATTATTTTGAAAATAAATCTTATAGCAATCACCTATTGATTTAAAAAATAAACGGCTTGTATTTCGAAAAGAAAAGATTCGTTATCTTTTAAGCACCTGTTCCTTCTAGTGTGGATTGCAGCCTACCTTATTTTTATTTGGCCTCTATTAAATAAAATAAACATGCTTGACAAAGTTCAAGTTTGTAGGTACAACAATTCAAAAACGGGGTTTTTTTACCTACTTACCTCCATTCATTCACCTTGGAGTCGATTTCTACAAAACTCTTTTGAGTGGATCTCTACTCAACAAAAGTACCATACTTGCCAAATTTCAAGTCAATAGTTGAAAAAAAGGTCCGGATACTTCGAGGTGAGTGAGTAAGTCGCTCTTCTTCAAAACATGTATTAGCCATTACCATACACTTCACTGGATGTTCACGATGTTGTATAAATATATATATTTGTTCATATGCAGTTAAATTATTGATATCTAGGTCCTAGCATTAAGAATTCGATTGTGGTGAAAAATATTTTCATATTTTTGGCCTCCTGATTTTAAAAGGATAAAACTTCTAAATAATAATTTCTAATAATTTCTCAAATTGAATTAGAATATTCCTTTACACTTCTGTAACCCGTCCCTAAGTGGATTTCCACAAAACTCCACACCTCTACTCTATAAAATAAACATGTTTTCCATACAGGGTTTGTCCCAAAAGTTCCTGGAATGATTTTTTGGAATCATCTATTCAATATAAATTTACAATTTTTCTGAACTTTTTATAGTACTCTTCCCCTGATTCAATGCATCCATTGTCAAAGCTTCATTCAATCATTGAATGCGCCCTGTAAGTCGTCAACAGGAATCTCCTTCAGTGAGGTCATCAAATCTTCTTTAATTTCCTCCTTTATCCCATGCCAAGTTCTTTTCATGGTTCTGAAGCAAAAGAAGTGCGCTTACACTACATCGAGGCTGCACGGTGGCTAAAGTAGCGTTGCCGCACCCATTTTTACCAGAAAATTCCGAGAGAATTAGTAAAGTGTTGGTTGGAGGATTGTCATGATTTGATACCATTTTCACGTAGACTATCCTCATTTGAAGGTTCATCCGGTTAAAATATGATGAACGATTGTTTTGGGTATTCCACACTTCTCCAATCACCTCTCCAGAATTATCCAAACACTTAATCGTCGATCTTTGTTTAAAACTTGATGTACTTTTTGCACCGAATTATCTTTTTATAATATCGACGTGCTTCCAAGCGGACTTCGTTGTTGACGGAATCCCGACCTTCCCGGAATTTCTTGTATCTCATAAAAGTTTAGCTTTGTTTCAGCTCTCTGACACAATTGGCACTCCAAAGTGTTTCGAGGGTTTCCGCCCCGTTTTTACCCAGCTTCACACAAATTACTTGATTGCATAACGCTGCCCTAACAACTGATTCATTTTTTCCTCAATGAGGGTGTAGTAGATACCTCTGCGTAGAGCGTGGCTGTAATTTAAAAACCCCCCGTAGACCGTACCGGTCTCGTTTTGAAGCTTAGATCCCCCACCAACTTCTCCGCTCGAAGCGATGGCCCGCCAGCTAGCGTTGCCAACTACAAAGCATTAATCCGGGGACTTTTGGTTCAGACCCTGTATTTAAAGTCTAAATCTAATAGTTCAAAGCTGAATTTTTGTTATCAATAAGTCCCAGTAACCTTGTTTGCGAGTCAATTTCAGAAATACCCATTCTTAGCGGATTTCAATTTAAAAAAAACATACAGACCGAATTTCATTATTGTAGGCCAAGTAGTTCCAAAGCAGAATTTTTTTTGTATTAATACGTCCCTGTAACTTCTCGCTCTCTCCATTGAAATCAAAGAAATCAATTTCCGTAAAATCTCTTAGCGGACCTATATTCAACAAAAGAAACATGTATACCAAATTTCAAGTATGTAGGTCTAACATTTGAAAAACACGAACTTTTATCTATTATGCCCATTTATCTCTCGCTAAACTCCTTTAGTCAAAGTTTTCGGAAAATCCGTTCCTAGAGGAACTTCACTCCATAAAAAGAACTCGCTTACTAAATTCCAAGGCTACGGTAAAAAAACGGTAATATGTTTATCTATATAACGTCTATTAAGCTTTTCAACCTCCTTGGGAATCGTTTTTTTGCAAAATGTTCTTATCGAACCTCTACTCCCTGAAAAGAAGATGCATAGCGAATTTCAAGTCTGCAGTGAGTGAGTGAACTGATGAGTGAACTGACGAATGAGTGAGTGAATTGACAAGTGAGGGAAGTAATCCATGAGTGAATAAGTCGCTAATTTCTTTTATATAAATATATCGATAGAGATAGGTAACAGCCTCTGGCTCATAATCTCAGAGTTTGTACCTAAGTAAAACCTAAGGAAGTTCAGGACAAATTCCGTTGTTTTTGTCGTGCCCTTCCCGCAGGGGAAGAAATGAAAGTTGCCATTTCCTGTGAGACACACACAGGTTGGACTTCTTAACGATAGATGGCAACACCACCTACCTCCACTTCCCCAATTTTAGCAGGGAGCTGAAGGGGAGGGAAATACTAACCTGCCCCCTGCACTCGTGGTTTCTACTGCGACCGCCCACAAGACTTTCGGACCCAATGATTTAACGAGCAGTTACTCCGTCTATACTCTGTGGTATTTAGTGGCATCGGGCATCGAACCCAGGCCCTCTGGTCTGGAGTCCGATGCTCTAACCACTAGGCTACCCACGGCCCGATAAATTCCGTTAGAATACTGATAAAACTCATTTTAATTATCTGTTTTTCCAAAGGAAGCACTTTCCATTAAGTAAATTCTTCTCATACGGTTTTGTATTTTGTGGGGCTTCGCCATTTTTATTACGTTTTCAGGTAACTCTTTACCAGCATCAATTCTTATGTGAGCTAATATTTTAAATATATGATAAAGGTCAACAGTTTTATGAGATCAAATGTTCGCATATTTCACGATCATGTTAAATTTTCCATTATCTGGCTACGTGATTGCAGTACCTGGAAATAGATGAGTATTCATGGATACGGATGGCACTAGCACATCCATTTATATGTAAAAAAGTCTCTTCCCACACATTGCCATGCTCTATCGATTGTCAAACCACATCGGATAGTTGCATCAAAATTATAATTCTCTGAATCTCAACAGTAAACATTTTATAATTGTAAGCGTTTTAAAAGCTTTATTGGAAGAAAAGTTAACATTCATTGATATGCACAGTATCTTTGCACCGATGTGCATTTTGATAATTTATATAGATTTAAAAAATCAGAAATGTTTGTTTTAATATTTTGATGTCTTTTTTTTATACTAAGCCAAACACAGATTCTCTCTTCTCTTTAAACCTAGATTCTATTTTCAAAATATTCATGATCCTATCTTGATGCACTTCTTCGCGAAAATTATTATTTGGAGCCAAAAGCGGGGTAATTTCACAAAAAGTGTTTCTAGACATTCTAGTTTCTTTATAAACTATATAATGGCCCAAAATTTAAATATTTTCTTTTCTTAGCTGTAGAAATATATTGTCTAATGTCCAGTTCCTTCTATTTCTATGTTTTACACAAATTTAAATTTTTATCAATACAGAGTAGAAAGTTTTTGCTTGTATAATGCTCACAATAAGCTAGAAAACTCATTATCGCCTTTTTTTCCCCAAGCTAGATTTGAGTTGTCGTCAGAAAGACATCAATCTCTGTGAAACCTTTGATAGGGTCAGTGATTATTTTTTACTTCTTTTGGCTATTTTTCACCATCTTTTTTGTGAAATTGGACTTTGACTTCAAATAATGTTTTTCCTTGCATCGCCAAAGGTATCGCATCTTTATTAACTTTTAGGCGTGACGCTGTCTTGTGTCCTGTTGGAATGATTTCAAATATAAAAATCGCATTTTGATGCCATTTGGTGCCAATTACAATTTCCCTCGCTAATAGTCCTCTGTTGCTTTATAAAGCGAGGTTAATATATAAACACTCACACTCACTCCCGTTATCTGATGCAATTTAAACTTTCATATATATATATATATATATATATATATATGTGTGTGTCGTGGTTTTTTTAATTGAACTTCAAGACATTATTTTTTAACCGCCTTTATTCCATGAGATCATTTTGTAATATGTTTGTAAGAGAGAGAGAAAGAGACGGACACGGTGTTAAAACTCAAGAGTCCCCTCCCCGACCATTCAAAAGACAGATGTCTTCGAGTACATGTCTTATTGAAGTGGTATATTTGAGAATTTAAGGATGACATATAGGTAATAAAAATTAATGGTCGGAGCCGGCAAAGTTAGAGCAATGTGTTCTATATTACCGAACTGGGTAATAAGTTTAATACTTGAAGATGTAATGGGAAGATAAAAGTTAGAAATGGACTAGCCATTTAATTTTAAATCTAATTTAATTATCCTTATATATATATATATATATATATATATATCAAGCACAGTGTGTGAATTAAAATAGGATTTTACCCTCAAAGCAAAATAATAAGGACATTTAGAGTCAATAACTTTAATAATTTTATTTAAAAACGGGCTGTGGATTGGGTTTTTAGCTTTGCAAACCTAGTACATTTCTCGTGAGATAATACCTCTTTATACTGTGGCACCAAATAGGTGGGATACCAATTGCCACAGATAAATTTGATGCACAGTTTTCTCAACAGAATCAGACACCTGAGCTCTGACGACTCGAAGCCACACTTCGGAATTTAATTTTGTCGAGAGCATCCAAGCCAAAAACTCATTCAAAGGACCTTTACCATGCCTCATAATCACGGTACACATAAGCTGTGAGTTTTCTTCAGCCTGAAAATCCACCAACTTGGGCCGGAATCGAACCCGCAACCGAAAGCGCATAAGACTATCGACAAACCAACTACGCCATCCAGCCTGTACGATTGTATTGTAGTCTTTACCTTATGAAACATCTATTGAGAGATTTTGAATGCATTTGAAACTTAAATTCATGTTTTATTGTTGGAGCAGATTTCTCATTCTTTTTGATTCCAAACTTAATGTTCATATATTTTCTTTAAACTTATATCTTTATGGGCGCTTTGATTTCCTCCATTCCCAATGCTCAAATAAATGCTAATTATGAATATTAAACCAAAAATTAGCAAAAGTAAAATAGAATTTTTGGCAAAATCAAACAACACTCTGGAGATAAACATTAACAAAAGTCCAGTAAGAAGTCAGAAGACAGAACAATGTTGTGATATTATTTGAAGGGGGGGATATAAATTAACACCATTATTGCCTACGAAAAAGTTTCTTGGAATATATTGCTAAATTTTCCTTGGCAAAATAGATTAATAAAATATTATCCTGATTTTTCATATTTTGTACGCTTTGAAGCATGTATAGGCAGCATTAACCTACTGGTCAAGGTAACGGACTTGTGTGCAGGTGTCGTCTTCGTCACTTAACCATGCTTCAAAATTACGAGGTCCGTCGCCAAAAGCCCTCGAGTAGCTAAACAGTGCGACGTTAATATTCACTCACTCACAACGCCATGAGTTTGAGCCCAAAACCACTGAAGACCGTGTACAAGAGTGATGCACGTTAAATCTGTCGAGAGCTCAAACGTTCTTCCGTTGGTGTGGTGTGGTAGCAAGGAAAGGGAGGTGACAGCTCAGGTGTCGTTCTCGTTACTTTACTATGTTTCAAAATTAAGAGTTCCGTTGCCAAAAGCTCTCGTGTAGCTGAATGGTGTGGCTTTAATATTCACTCAACTCACTAACTCGAAATGTGTATAGTATGTATAGTAGTATTGGCGTAACCCTTTAAACTATGCCAATGTGACAATTTTCAAAAACGCGTTACAATTTCCCATTATAAGACATTTTGAGTAGCCGTACAGTTAATAAAGCATAAATTGTTTTCAATAATTCGTTAAAAATAAATCCGAGTCTCCAAAAACATTTTTTAAAGTGATTTTTTGAAAATTTTTGGAACAATATAAATGATTATCTCTGGCTTACTCTTGATTAAAAATATTTTGAAGAAGCTTCTACATAATATAGATTTAGAGCAAAAATTATTTTAAAAAATCAAAAGAGTGTTTTATTGAAATACTTTTTTAAAAAATGTGTTCAAAATTGGACCTTGCATCAATATTGCATTTTTAATTTGAAATATCATCTTACAGAATAGTTATAAAAGGTTTCAAAATTACAATGTAAAAGGTGAAAAAAAATACCCAGAAATATATTGGAAGGGATTCTCTACCCAATATATTAATGGAGAATTGATTTTTACTTGAAAAAATATTCGTCATAATGAAAATTTTTTAATACTTCTAAACATTTAAATAGTATGCTCTTTTAATTCTTTCGCGGGCCTTAGGAAGATTACTTCCCACCTACATGGTCTTGCAAAATACACCTGTGAGAAGCGCAATCCGCGCTATAATACTTGTATATTGGCCTTGCTATTATAGCGATGGGAAGACTAAATCTTGCTTCAGTTTTGTGCTACTGCAGATAATCCAGCAATTGACATTTGTAAATCGGACAAAAAAGATGGTACAAAAGAAGTACCTTGTCCAAAAGCGGTCACTGTATATAACGATATCATGGGAGGGGTTGATCGCTTCCATCAAAGTAAAAAAAATTATACCAAATAAGAAGATCTATGAAATGGTGGTAGAGTATCTTTTATTTACTTATTGACTTTGCCATCATAAACAGTTTAATATTTTAGCAAATGAACAAAATAAAGTGAAGTTTAGACCGGCTCACATTCTGACAAATGAATGGATATTTCTCAAGAAAAAAGAAAGGTATTCCTGCTAGCTTCAAAACAAAGAAGTGTGTAGTTTTGAATGCTGTGCTCTGAGCCAGTGTGGGAAATAAGACGCTAAAAATGGTTTCTAACTATGGATGGTGCAGGAAATGTAGCAGAAAAATTAAAAGATATATATATATATATATATATAAGAGCACCACACTATATGTGTGTAGAATGTGATGTCCCCTTGTGCATTGCAAAATGCTTCTTATCTTTTCATAGTAAATAATCACCATTAAATTTAATTTTCTATATGGCGGTGAATGGTTCCTTAGGAAGTATTATTACCTCCTGAAAAATTTTAATGTAAACATAAAATTCGACAAAATAAAATATATTTGCTTAAATGCTGTTATTTATAATTTTTAATAAAACATAAAAAAATGCGAGCATTAAAAATAAAAATAAATGGCCCACGTAAGGATTAAAACGTTTTTCTCGATTATTTTCCTTTCGTGATTACAATAAAATTTTCTTAATCCCTTCATAGATCCTAAAGTTAAGACTTCATAATTTTCAACAAATTTAATTTATGTAAATAAGATCCCAAATCGGTACATAAATTAGGTCACAATATTGGTAACATATTTGCAATGTTAAGCAACTATTGAGTAATAAGAAAATATTAAAATTTGTGTGTTACTTCAGTAATTATCACAATGTGATAAATGACGGTAATAAGAATAAATTATGTCAGTATGTGCTGGCCCATTAAAAGTTTTACCATAACCATATTTCTCGAAATATAGTCTCAATTCCGCAAATATTCAACCACAATTCTTTACCAGATACAAAGTATATCCCACTTATTTTGCCAAATAATATGCCCCTGATAATTGATTAAGAGGAGATCTTCTTAATGTCCTTATCCTTTTAATATATTAGTTCGTGATAACTTTACCAACTAGCAATCTTAAAGATTGGTTTCAAATAGTAATCTGGGTAATGGAAGTTGTTAATTAAATTAACATTGCAAGACTTAAGAATACTCTTTTGTAGTTCAAAGTTTCATCAACAAGTCATCAGGAAAGATTAGAGATATTTTAAAATTATATGTTTTGAAGGGTTTCTTTATTTTTCGCTTACAAGACAGGGTTTTTTGATTAATTTTTGTAAATGGTACTCTTCAAAGAAGCACTAGAATTTTTGGCTGAGAACCTAAGGGGGTCAAGATCATCCTAAAATATTTACAGATATGACTGAATCTCAGCCCCCCCTTTCCTCCTCCAGGCACATTTTGTAATTTTGATTAGCGATCAATTGACGAGGTGTACATTCTAACTGGCATCCACTCTTTACGCTTCACACCGTTTCAACCAGAGGAATTTGAGAATCGAGAAATTTATTGTGAATCCGCTATGGATCACAAGGGGGGTTCTCATGGATCAACAAAATTTCGTTTACGTTTCTTAAAAATACGTAACTCCTCCCCTTAGAGAAGTCTGTGTGCGCCATCGCGTGAATCAATTCCATTATATATATATATATAACCAAAATATATTTAAAAGGAAAAACATATTCATAGATATAGTTATTCTAGAATAAATGTGAACCAAAAAATTTAAGATAAAATAAAATAAAAAATTGCGGAATAAAGCAAATGTTACATTTTCATAAACAATTGAAAGAGAAATAATATTAACTTACCTCAATGTAATAAGTTCATGAAAGAAACAGAGTCATATTTTCATCACATCCCAAACAATCGATAGTGAAAATCTGGATACCTAAAATAAAGAAAGAAAATAAGTATCGCAGTTAAAAAATAAATCATTAGAACTCTTAATAATACTTGAAAACTTATCTAAATGAAAATACAGTTATATGTGAATATGTAACTGATCCTATCCGTGTCTTTCACTGATCCTCCAAGGCAGCGGTTCCTAAATTGTGGACCGCCGACCCCTGAGGTCCCTTGTGTCTTCCTAATGAGTCTGGAAAGGTCTCTCAATCAATGTAAAGATTTCACTCTTTTACATACTCTGAAAGATCTCGCTTAAAAATTTTAAGATGTGCCATGCTAAACTAGATCACTAATTGCCCCCAATGAAAAAAAAAACTCTACTAAATCATGATTTTCGATCAAAACTATTCAGTTAGTACTAAATTAGTTTTTTGAAATATTTTTAATTAGATGCTTACTGATTTCTTAAAAAGGGGGGGGTGTTGAAAATTGGGGAGGAAGTCTTAGGATTACAAGGAATCTATAAATCACTCAGCGATGTGTTGGGAGTTAAGGTGAGGTATTCAAAAATGTGGGGGTCCACGTTGTCAGGTTGATACATAAAATGGTCCCATGAAAGGGATACATGAAAGGGGCGATTCGGAGTTTAAGAACATCTGCCCTAGGAGATTCCTTTTTGAATAAAATTGCTTTATGTGGAGGGATTGAGATTTATGCTAATATAAGTTGCTTTATAAAGTCAAGTGAAGAGATGGTGTAGATCGTCGTCAGGCAGATACTGAAGTTAGAGTATTAATATAATTGATACTATAGGAGTTTCAATAGAGGTATCCCAACGGAGAAAGCTCATTAGTGCTGCGGAATGAATCGTCAAGGATAAGTTTTTGAACTAACTTTTATAGATATTTTGGTTAATAATTAAGGAGAACGTTTACTTTGATTAAGCTAAAGTTTGATAGTTAATTGATGCGTAAAATAAAGGTGTTGATTTTATTAAAATGTATTTTAAATCTGTGCATCGAAATTCATCAGTGACCTCAGGGTCACCACGAATAATATGCTTTATTTAATATAGGAATAGCTCATACTGGATAATTTCGTTAAAGACAAAGAATGATGCCAGAATCTCTTAAAGCTGAGCGTGGCCATGGTTGTGAATAATACATAACTCTTTTTGTCTTTATATATATATATATATATATATATATATATATATATATATATATATATATATATATATATATAGATGGACAGAGAGAGAGAGACAGAAAAAGTGTAATAGTTCACGTACGCACACACACACTTAAACTTTTTACGATATTTAAAAGGAAACACATTATTTCCTATCTATAATGTTTATGTTACTCGTATTTCTGGGAGTACCTGAAGTGAAGATTTTAATTTAACAATATGGCGTTGTATAATTGTCCTTAGCTGGCTAGTGCTTGCCTGTTGTCAGAATGCTGGAGTGTTTTTTCATTCAAGTTTATAAGTCTGTAATTCATATATTCCATGTATTATTTAATTGTAATCTGGTACGGTACTGCTCCAAGAAATCCTT
Organism: Trichonephila clavata; assembly: GCA_019973975.1. NCBI lineage: Eukaryota > Metazoa > Arthropoda > Arachnida > Araneae > Nephilidae > Trichonephila > Trichonephila clavata. The sequence continues at coordinate 47,011 of BMAO01029275.1, forward strand.
ATACGAGTTATTCAGAGTGTGGCTTATGTGAAAAATAGATACAATTCAAATAAGTACAGCGTGCCTCAGAAATAGCACCCGCAGTCTACACAGTCATGTTCCTCTTCGTGAGTACATAAAAAAATGTCCAAATATTTGTACCTGTACGATCTTCAGCTAATGAGAAAAATACGGTGAATGGTGATACATAATGGTTCATGATGAAGCTCCGGCACATTTCTGCCTTTCTGTGTGTGATTGGCCAAATATGGCATACTCCGGCTTTAGTGTCGGACATGGAGGTCTGCTTCTATGTACATAAAGATCAAACGATCTTGCACCTTTGGTTTTTTTTCCTGTAAGGTCATCTCAAGGAAAGCATATGGAGACGTAGTGACTACACAGACTTAGTTGCTTGTCTGCACACTGCTTGCTCTGCGACTTGAGCACCCATCTATTCTAGGACGCACACAAGCCTGCCTCGATATGTACAGCAGACACTTTGAACATTTGCTTTTTTTTTAAATATTTGCAAATGCTTCATTAGATGTGTTCAATACAGTGTTTTTTCCTTACACCGGTTGTGCAGTCATACTTTGTTTTTGTATTTTTCTCGCAAACCACGGATCAAACAGGTACAGTTCTTTTAGCATTTTTATAGAGGAATATGACTGTACACAGAGTGTAGTTATTTTGTGGACATTCTTAAGATTTAAAATATTGGTATGTCTGTTATAAATATTTAGCGTATAGGATTGTACTCAGTGGCGCAACAGCCCATGAGGGACAAAATCTAATGTGCCTATCTCAGTTTCCGTTATCTTAGACACTGGGGGGCATGTGCAGATGTTTCGATCAAGTGGTCAGTCTGACGCGAAACCACCAGTTTTCAATTCCCAAGCAAGCGTGGTACTCATATATCGACCCATGGAAAGGGTAAAAGGCTGAGTCGGCCTTGTCCAGCTAGGGATTGGAGCTCTGGACCTGTGGGTGGAAACGCGAAACTCTACCTCTCAGTCACTGGGCTTCTAGTGTACAGATCTCCTACTCTTAAGTTTCATTGAATCAGAGTCTATCACATTTCTAGCAATACATATAACTTAATGTTAAAATCCCACATATATACGCATGGAATCCTAATTAAAAAAAACATTATCAGAACAAATAGGACGCTCTTATTTTCCAAAGAAATGTTTAAAACTCTCTATCTCTATTAATACTGATAGTTTTAAAAATAAAACATTTTTGTTGTAACATATATACTGCATCTAGGCCTTAGGTTTGAAAAACATATAACGTACAATTGCATTTTTAATTTACATATATAAGAGAATTAACATAACCAGAGATAAGATACAAAAAGTAAGAAATTACATAGATCTCCCCTCCCTCGAATAAATAAGGTATATACTTATCTCAAAGATTGAATACGGAACCTAAGATGCCTTTCGATAAAATACCACAACAATATTCCAGAATTCAACACGATTTCAACAGTGAATCTTTTTTGAAAATCAAGAACAAATCTTTCTCTCTCTCTCAATTTAATCTCAATTTTTCTCCTCTTCTTAAAAACAATTCGTTCCTTTCTTTTAAAGATTATTACATCTGGGATTTCTTATCTGATTTCCTGTCTAATAGGAAATTGATTTAAAGATTTATTTTTCAATTTAAATCAGTTTTCTTTAGTAAACATTTGATGCATGATCAATTCAATTTCTTGAAATATAATTGTTAAATGTCAAATATTAGCATTTCCTTACAATATTTGAAAATTTATAAATAGTTTAAGGCAGTATGTACAAGAGATTTTCTGATGATGACAAAGTTGAATAAGATGGTAGAGTGGAAAATTATGATAAAATTAAAGTATTTGCAACTTTTCGAATAAATGAAATAATATCCCACCCTAAAGTTGATGAATATTTTTTTCGGTGTTTCAGTTTTTATCAGTTTCCAAAATTAATGTTCCTTTAGCTAGGTGTCACGACTCCAAATGGGATTTCGTAACTAGCAAACGGGTCACCAAAAAGTTTAAAATTTTTGATGTATCTTTCTGCGTAAAACAACTTATTAGCCATTGGAAAAAAATAATAATTTAATTGTTTATATATATTTTTGATGGAAAAATGAATCGATAGATAATTTCATTGAATATTTAGATTCATATTGGTGTATCGATCAAATCTAAAGAATATCGAGGAAATACTCTGATGGCTTCGGTGTCGACTATTATTCCAAGATTTAATAATATAATAAAAATAACCAAGCACATTCTTCCCATTGATGTTTAAAAATCTTGCATATACCGTTGTTAATAGAATGTGATGATCTTAGAAGTGTACTCAAACTGACTACACTTAATAAACAGATTAGTTTATAAAATGTAGTCAGTGCGTGTAATTATAGTGTGCAGTAAGTGTGTAATTACATTTCATAATATTTTTTTTTATTTCATTAATTAAAATTTCAATAATGTTATATTCATAGTAAAAACTTTTTGCGGTTGCTTATTCCTGCAGAACAATAATATACTACAAAGAAGATACATATAAATGTATCTAAGCGTGTGCAAATTTTAAGCAAAAGTTGTGAGTTCGCACGAAATTTTTGTACAAAAAAATGAGGACACTACCACAGAACGCTTTAGAATCTATGTTCTAAATAAAGTTCTTTTGTTATTTAATATTCAGTTTCATAAAATGTTATTTTTTCTTAACCCTTAAGTGTGTTTGTGTGGATTCGAATGCTGAAATTTTACGATAAATTTCTTATTATTTATACACCTTAGAAATACGCAAACTAAGCAGCCAGGAATTACAGATATTTCTCTATTCATTTTACTCTTTGCATTGAAATGCTTTGGTCCAAATTTTAGATTATATTTCAATAAATTAATTTATTTTATGCAGTATATAATCATCTTCATTATATATTAATGAAGAATGAATCCTGAAAATATTTTTTTTCGCTCGCAGAGTTTAGAGTTTTATTTAATCTACACTAGACGGAGTTATAAATTTATTCCATGTAGTTAAGAAAAATACTAAGATTTTTTTGAACTATGGTTTTGAAATCTGATAAACAAGAAATAACTCCAAGTAATCTTCAGGAATTATCGGGAGTGAGGATATCTATTTGAAAGGTGATAGCTATCTCCTTGATAAGAATACTAAAGTAAACTTTATTAGCAATGAATATGAACAACATATATTTGATCCAAATGAATATATCCTAGAAGAAAAATATGGAGTTTTTATTCTAAAGACTCAATAATAAAAACATCAAAGCAATGCTTCTCAAACTTACAATATTTGCTCTCAACCATAATTTTCATCACCACCTCCATACAATAACAATATATATTTTTTATTTAGAACTTTTATAGCCCCGTGCACCACAAAGTATCAAACGGAGGCTTACAAAGAAGTATGCACGAAGCACACATCTCAAAGGAAATAAGAAATACAACACAAACATCCAATCCTCTTCTCCCGGATTCGAACACAAGTCTTACCACACCACAGTCAGCGTCACTAACCACTCTACCGGATGGGCGGCAATAACAGTGTATTAAAGTCAATAATACTATACTTTGACGCTAAAGCTACAATACGACTTTAACTTCTTAAGAGCCACCAGCGTATATAAACGTCTCGCTCACCCAAAGCGTTAATTGATACGGGAACGTATATATACGCATTTCCAAATTATGATCTTATCTTTTTATTGTTATCCTTAAAATTATTCCGAAAGCTTTGGGATGCAATAAAAGGACATTTACAGTGTTTTCGAAGGATTTAATTATTATTTGCTTATTTATTCTTTTCTACACCACTCCCAATAAACCACATATGTACGCCTACGAGGAAAACGGTGGCATTGGAGAGCGAATTGCGTAACTTATAATCGGCAGTTAAGGGATTAATTATAAACCGTACAAATTATCAAGTGTCAATTTTTGTATTTAATTTTATATATGACAAGCCCATTTGGGGGCAATTTCAATTATTAAACTTGTTTTTAGCTTAGTTTATTAAACAAATTGTAAAATACATTGTGATATACTGATATATTTATAAGTGTATTATATCAGCGTAAGTACGTATTTTATTTTCATTATGTCAGAATGTATTTTGTGTTTGTTTTTACATTCAGTAAATTAATAATTTTGTAAATTAATAAATTACATTCTTTTGTTTTCGACTTTTCAATATGTTTACCCGCCCTCGTACAGTTATCAAGTCCCCCTTAATTGGTGCGCCTCACAATTTGAGAAACGCAGCATTGAATAGGAACGAAAACTACAGGAGATGAAATTAGTTCAATTTTAAGGTTGTGTAATAGTGTCACATGTACCAACTACATAAACACAGTTAAACTCTTCCCGGTTTTTCCCGAGCATAGCTCGAGCTCTGTAAAATCGGTCTCACTCTCGGTTTTTCTCTGTAAATTATTATTTCATATATGTTTTTCACAATTTCGAGTGGTTGAAAAGAACCACCCTATGGAATTTTCTGCAAAAAGAGAATGTCCTTCTGCTGAACACCCTTTTTCACACTAGTCTAAAAGACACTTTGTTGACTACATTCCCCCAACAGAGACGAAAAACTTTTTTAAAATTGTAGTGAGGAAATACTACAATTTAATTTTAACTACATATATACATAATTTTTCATAGCTTCCTATTATTATTATAATGAAACATATTTCATTTACATAAGCAAACCTAAAATAAAATATATTATAAATAAATTGACAGTTGCTCTCAGTCTTGCAAAAAATTAGAAGACGAAGTTTTGATGACTTAGATAACAGAAGCGTAATTCAATCATAAAACGTTCCATCATATGCAATGCTTTCCATGTTATATGATTCTAAAAAGCATCTCAGACCTCTGACAAGTTAGAGCCTTTTCGTGCGAAGTTTTTGTGACATGTTCTTTTCCTCTCAATTTAAAGTGAAGATGACTTTTGTACAGTGAGCGAGCTGCCAAAAATAGTAAATGCATCAGCGGCGACTTACATTACTTGTGTAATAACTCACTATTTTAAATTGATAGCCAAAATATGTTTTCTTGAAACTATCTTTAATTTGTTCGAATCCCATGTCACATAAAATTATAAGTTATATTTACATCTTTGTCTCTCCAGTTTTTGTTCTATACTGTGAATTCAATTTCCTTAAAAAATTAATGTATGGTACAAAATAAAGGGAACAGCATTATTTAATGAGAAAATTATTTTAAATATAGAATAACATGAATGCTGAGTTAGGCCTAGATTTAAAATAATAAACAATTTAAAGGGATTTGTAGATATTCCCCCGAATAATTTAAGGAGCATGCATGTTTTATTTTATTATTACTATTTAATTTTCATATACAAATGTTTATTATATCTTTAATGCTACTGTTGTATTGAGATTACATTTATTATTTCCAAGTAGCTCATAAAACATCTGTAAAGAGAAAAAAATTTAATTAACTATTGAATGAATGGTTAATATGTATTTTAACTATCGAAATCAAATCATTGTATTTTTTTCAGGTTTTATTTATTTGGAGACAGCGTAGCAACTAAAAATTCCTATTTACCAACTACAGTATTAGCCATTAAAATTGCTACACTTGCTTGGAATAGAAATAACCTTATGAACGCTTGTATTAAAGTGGTGAAAAAAGTGATTCAAATTTTTGGATATTCAGAGTGTAGACCCTAAGAAATAAGTATACCTATAGCAGCCATCTTTGAGTTAATAACAGCACTTATCCATCCAAATATGGATTCCAATAGGTATTCAATGTCATGTACTGACAAATACAGAGTATTCATTGCAGCTCTTACACTATGTCGCAGATACTCCAATACAATGGCTAGTGAATGGTGGTATGCCAGTCACTCTTGGCACTCTTTGACGAGACATTTTCAATTGGCAAGTTATCAGGAGAAATTGCAGAACAAAGCAAATTTCAAACATCTTCTGTATCAAAGGTTACAACAGCAAGGGTAACAAGTGGCTGTGCATTGTTCTGCTGAAATGTTGCGTTACGAAAGCCTCTAAAATAATGCAAATCTATTAGCCTTAACACATCAGAAATGAAAACGCTGTTGTTCCGAGTGCCGAAAATCCGAAAAAGAGGTGATCGAGATGTGTATCCTATATCAATCCATACCGGTAGGTGTGTGGGTCAATATGACAATGTCGAAAGCAAGTTGTCGATATGTATTCCTAACACTATACTATACACGGATGTGCCCATCAAGATGTTGAATGTGGAATTTTGCGTTGTGATGCCATTCCAGTGTCTAGGTTCTGATGGGAGGCTGGCAATGGGGTTGGTCCCCAAACAATTCGTAATTTGTGTATTCCCCTTGTTTATAGGATATTGTTGAAATTCCTTAGATCGGGGACCCGAGTGATGTCACCCGAGACTCAAAGGTGAACAACCGCATAAATTTAACTGAAATTGTAACTTTTTGTAGCTTTGCGCTTGGGGACCGACCAATGAGGTTTTTTGTCAAATAGTGCGTGTAGGCACAAATGGAGAGATTTGTATTCCCTTAAAATGGCGCCTCGTGACAATTTTCGGGATCATCTCTTTTGACTCTTGACTTCTCATTAAGAAAGAGAAACTCGAAGTCTCGCTGAGCGCGAGACCATGGCCGCCTCCATCACCCGCCTCCTTTTCAGATAAGTGAAATTCTTAATGTTTATTCATTGTTCTCTTATTCTTAATTCTAATTGTGTTTAATCTAATTCTAAATTTGTAATGTAATCTAATTGTAATAAACTGATATAATTTAATTTTAATCCGAGTAGTTTCATTAGCTTTGCGTTGTCTTTGAATTTGATTAGAAAGTACTAACCACTATGTTGATGCGGACAAAAGTTAAATAAGCGAACCTGGGTAGTTTTTAAGATGTTAGTTAAATTAAGTGGAAATTAAGAGTAAATTAACGAGCGCCGCATTAGTTCACCATTGATCACGCTGTTGGAGAAGCGCCTGTTTGTAACTTAGCGAGGTTTGACAAAACCATGGGTGGCGTGTTGATAGTCCATGGTACTGCAAACTTTATCACATTGGTCATCCTGATACTTGTCCTTAAAACGATCCCCTCTTTCCAGACTCAGGATTTGTAGGTTACAATACCGTTAGGTCATTCGAAAGAACGTCTGTTTCTTTGGTTATTGGTTATAAGGGTCCACTTAGATCCTACACGGTGATAAGATCCCATTGATTCCTCATTCTAGCAATAGCCATGTGGATATCAACAATATTACGGTTCGATACACCGCAATACCAGTTAGTTGCAATTCTCTCTCTCTCTCTACCTCGTTTAAAGTCAAATATGAGCTTGTAGGCATTTTATCTTACACAAGGCAAGATATCAACTTTTCATATATAAAAAAAGGATGAAATGCAATTTCTCTATGATAAAACTGCTGCATAATTTTTTTACACATAGAAAAAATGGCTTTCTTTTCAATAATTTGTTTAAAAAACTAGCCATTTGCATAGCATACCATCTTCTGTCAGTCGTGCCAATTTAATATGTGCAGCGTGCGCTTTCTGGAGTTGTACTTTTTAATTTCCGACAGTTTCTTATATTCCGTATTTGTTGAACGTGAGATTTCTTAAAAACTTTAATATTTAGCAATATTTTCTAATAAAAATTATATTCAAGTTTTTATATAAATTAGCTCATCAGTGAGATCCCAAAATAAACTTTCATTCTCTTTCCCTTTCTCTTTATCAAACAGTATATGAAGAATAAGTGGACTATCTTCTCATTTTAAATACGTAAGTAGGCAAAGCAAGCGAAAATATTTCTGGCAATATTTTTCAACTAAGGAAAATAAAATAATAATTTATTAAAATGCAGATAAAAAATATGTAATTATGAAAATAAAAACTTTGATATGGAAAAATTAAATCAATTTGTAAGAGCTTGATGCAATCTTTAAGAATGAAACATAACACCGCTTGAAATTACAGATTTAAACTTAAAAATATGACGAACTTATTTCAACGTAAAAAGATGGAATAGATAGAACAAGTAATATACACTGCTGGCCACCGTAAATGCAACAACAAGAAAGACAAGAGATAACACAACAAAATTTATTTTGTAGATAACATGTTGACCAAGTATCAAATGATTAAATTTATAGACTTCTGTGAAGTGTGGTTCCTGCCAGAATCAGTAGCCAGAGTAGCCGCCATTGTTGGAGATCCCCGCTGCCACACGCCTCGTCATTGATTCAAAGAGACTTTGGATGTGTTTTGGGGTACAGCAGACCAAGCAGCTTCCACACGTTGCCAAAGTTGATCTGGTGTGGCAGCTGGGGGTGTAATCTGGGTCAATCGTTGAGCAACCATGGACCACATGTTTACTATCGGCGAAAGCTCCGGAGAGCAAGACGTCCAGGGAAGCAATTCAATCTGGTGATTGACGAAGAACCTTTGGACAATGCGTGCCACGTGTGGTCACGCATTATCCTGTTGAAATATGGCAGTGGCCAAGCCCTGAAGGTAAGGAAGGACAACTGGCTCCAACACCTCGGAGATGTAGCGCTGGCTGTTTAAAGTACCAGCAATGCGTACTAGACGAGTGCGAGAATAATATCCAATACCGCCTCATACCATAATACCCGATGCAGGACCAGTGTGGTAGTGCATAACGCAGCTGTTCAGCATCCTCTCTCCATCGTGTCTCCAGACTCGAATCCGACCATCGTGGTGTTGCAGACAGATGCGTGACTCGTCAGTAAAGTCAACTTCATTCCATTCTGCCACCAACATCCTTTTTCATCGCACCATTGGTAGTTTAGACGTCTGTGGCTCTGCGTCAAGGGTAGATCAAGAAATGGATGTCTTGCGGACAGACCACTCTGCTGTAAACGGCGTCGAATGGTGCGCGCAGACACTGAATGATGCATTACAGACTCAATGTGCTGTGCTATGGTTCGTGATGTGACTGAGCGATCCGTCACTGCCATGCGCACAATTTGCCTCTCCTCACGTGAAGTGGTGCACTGAGGTGGATGCGATCGACCATGTCGGTCCATCGTACCCTCCTGCATCCAATGGTCACATATCCACATTACAGTTTTTTTGGTTTCGTCCAACACCCCACTACCGATTTCCCTGAAAGATAATCCACAATCTCGGTAGGCCACTATCCTTCCTCTGTCGAACTCGGATACTTGATTAAAAGCTGATCGCTGTTTTCTATGAGACATAACTGATCGTTTTTTGAAAAAACCACAAGAAAAACACAATTGCCGAACTTTAAATCGTCGCAATCTCCAAGCCTTAAATAGCGCTTTGAGGTGGCGCCACAGGCGTTCGCGATGTGTGTCTGCGCTGAAATTCTAATTGTTTGCATATCTCACCTCCGATAATGCATGTTGCAAATTTAATGTTATTTGCGTGCTTCCTTAGGGTGTTGCATTTACGGGGGCCAGCAGTGTACATAAAAAAAAAATTGAACCAATTCCTACTTTAGTGGCACATTTGTTGCAGCCAGTAGTAACTTCGTCAGAAATAACGCACGGAAATTTAATATTAAAAAACAAATTTAATTAAAGAATTTATATTTGAAAAAGAACTGTAAAAACGTCAAGTGTCATCCACTACAAGTTTAAAAAATGTGTTTAACTTAAGTTGATGATTAAAAAATATTTTATTTAAGATTGAACATTTTAGCATAAAAATTATTTATATAGATATATATATATATATATATATATATATATATATAGGAATTATAAAAAAGTAAAAACCTTTCTGACAGTTTAAATACGACATGGGAAAATCCATGTGAAATTGCACATTTATATAGTAAAATTTTCTCATAATCAATAATTTAAGTAAAGGTCGGATCTATTAGCACTCAAAATACTTTATTTCGAAATTTTTGGCGCACATTTATTTTTAAACTTTCGGATTTCAGAAAATTAACAAATTTTACATGTATTTTATAACACATTACCCACTGTTCATGTACATTTTATATGAAAATATACTCAAATGAAACGTAAATGTAATCTCATTTTCGAACTCCCTTTTTTTATTCCACTGAACGCAAGGATAAACATGTTCAGCTTTGTAATAACTAATCGCCCTCAATACTAAGAACTCTTGCACAAGAATTAATGGCCACAGTACAACATTTTGGCAACCCCTATCGTTCGAAGAATTGCAAGAAATAGGAATTTCAGAAAGACGTCTATTGCTGTAGTTATTTATGATAATTCACCCCGCTTGTAGTTAAGTACTGTGATGAACCCAAAAGGTGAGCAAATGGCATTGAGTGTGTATCCTTTTATGGTGTCTCGGGGGTGTTAATTTTGTCTCGAGAAGGGAAAATATAAACAATTTTCAAACAGGTATACTTCTTTTAAATTTAAATTAAGTATTTCGAATCTTTTACACGTTATTTACAAAGATTATGGTTTCAAAAAAGTACAAAATATTTGAAATATATCATAATTTTAAAAGTTATAAGCATATGCAAATAAGAAATAATTTTGTAATAAATATTAAGTATTTTTTGCGTTGCGCACGCTATTTTTTTAAAATAGTAGCCTTTGATGCATAAAACCTTATAGAAGTTTAATGTATCATACCGTTTAAACCCTAGTAAGTTAAGAATAATATATGTTTTGTATTTCAAAATATTGGAAAAATATTGAAATGTTTTAAAAATATTTTGAAAATATAATTTTTTTATTTTTAAAAAATATAATTTATTATTCTATTTATTTAAAATTACTACGATGTAATAAGGATATATTTAACTTTATAAATCAACTTATTGCAAGTAATTAAAGCTACTACTTTTGAAATATACCATGCGCAACGTAAAATTTAATTAATATTTCTTATAGAAATATTTCTTAATTTCATATGCTTATAATTTTTAAAATTATGATTATTTTTTAAACATTTTACACTTTTCTGAAGCCCCATTCCTTTATAAATAATGCGTAAAAGATTCTAATTATTTAATTTTAATTTCAAAGCGTTATATGTATTTGAATATTGTTTATATTTTCCGCTCTCCAGGAAAAAGTTAACCCCCTTAAATGCAGATAAAATAGCTTAATACGAAACTGAGGGGACTGAAATATTATTTCGTGTTAAAAGAACTTTGTGTTACAGGATATTGTTAAAAGAAACATGCATTCAACAAAAAATTTATTATGGTACATTTTACTTACTTAGATATGTATGTATGTATTTAAATAAAATCAGTTAAACAAAAACATTCACAAGAACTTCATGAAATCTAATACAAAATGTTAGGTTTTTTTTGGAAAACAAAACATTTATTTACAGAATTTTTGGAAAACAATCTGATGTTTTTTCTTTCTTAGCAACAAATAATTCGATGACGTCCATTTTGTTTTATTCTCTTTTTTTCACTTGTATTCGTCACCGAATTCCAAAACTAACCGGTGAGAGGTTGTATGCTTTAGTGTGGCATTTTTAGGAGTGAAGGGTGAAAGTAGCTTATATAAAAACAAATTTGGCTCGTGTCACAGGCTGTTCCGAGGGTATTTTAAAGCCAAGTTAGCCTCTTTTCTTTAAAACACGTGAAACCACCATGTTTCATTTCATACTGCTCTTGAATCTCACCTACGAGGCTGGTCACTTACGTATTTTGATCATTTCAGGAAGGGCAATTTTTTCGTTACGAGCGATTTTCGTTTTGTGTTACGAGAAAAAATGCATGAAAATGCATAGAGTTTGTCGGGATCATTGTGTTATTTCGTGTTAACCAATATTTCGTCTTAAGCGTTTCTGCGTTGAAAGTATTTTACTGTATATTTCGATACTGCCTGCAACACTACGAGTGCCTTAGAATGAGTAGCTTTGTGGTGAAGATGACATGATTCTTGCATTGCGTTATGATTTGAGGTGTCAATGAATTTTACTCCCTGATTATGTTTTTATTTTCGCTACCTGAATATAGGATACCTGGGAATCAAAAATCATGCCAAATGAGTTCAATATGATATTTATGTTATGATATGATATATATGAGTTAATTATATGTGAGACAAAATTTTATGCTGGTCTTCCGTTAATTAATCGTTGGTTCTACAATTCTGATAACACAAGTAACAAATACATTTTATTCTCTTTTCTGATACTAAAATATTTAAAAGTTGATCTTCAAATAAATTTTGAAGAGGCATTAATTGTCCTGAAATTAAAATAACAAAATAAATGATTCGGTATAGACGAATTCATTTCAAAGCATTTTAATTTTCAGAGAAATTTGTTTATTTTTCTCATAAGGGCAATAATAGATTTTCTCTTATGTATATATATATTATATTAATTTTTTATATTTCATGTTATTTCTCTCTTAGAAAATTTTGATTATATATATATATATTAAAGTATGTTTTACTATAGTACACAAAATTAAAACAAACGTATTAAAAATTTAGATCTCTTTATACAATTACTCCTAAAATAATTGCATTCTGTGGGACATTTGTTAAAATTTTTCGAAGCTTTATTTCTTCATTTCAAAAAATTGAAATTTTATGTACTAATAATTTTATATACTAGTAATTTTATAGCTAAAAATATTTACTACAAAGTTATCCTTACTTTAGAGGAAATAAAAGAAGCCACCTATTAATTTTTTTTAGAGAATGTGTGTCACAAAGTTTCAAAACATGTAACAGATATCTAGTTGAGTTTATTACATTATTGATATGTCTCTATGAAAAAGGTATCCACTAAGAATCTAAAGTTCCTGCTCTAGGATTTCACATTTTTCTTACTATATATATATAGTTATTAGGACGGAAATAATTTTTATTGAACAATGTTGTAGTTGACGGGAAGTAAAATAAATATTGTGCTGCATTTAATCCAAACAATGACAAATATGTACGTCTCTTTCTATCGTCTGCTCTCTCTTGAGAAAAAATAGACAGGAAAGAAAACCAAAATATTTTTTAAAGAAAAGATTAAATCTCTTTACACTATTGCTTATGGGCTTTCATCGCCTAAGAGACAAAACCACATTTTTTTATTACTGATACCAAAATATAATCCAGTGACTATTTTTACTAAACTTTATTAATCAACATGGATATAAAATTTTGTACTAGTTTCTGGAGACGAAAAAAAATATATAGAGGTACTAAAAGAGAAGCAGAAATAAAAAAAAATGAGTTTTATGTAAAATGCGATGTGTGTTACTTCAAAATTGATCGCTTACTTGAAAATTTGATTCTGTTGGTGTTAAATTGTACTTTACGCACAATAAACGTTTAGGTGTCAAAAGTGACAGTTAAATTAATTAAAATAAAACTTATATATAAAACAAACTTAACAAATTATTGCTATAATTTATATCTGCAAATTAGAACACACAAATACGGATAAACATTTATCATAGTAGAATATGATTTTTTTTGGCAAAAACTATCAATATTAAATATTTTTTTAAATTTGTTATTATTAAACATATACATTTTTATCGGTTATATGATTTAAACTCTATTGTGTGTATTTTTCTAAAAACTATACCTAGACAATATATTCATTCACATACAATGGGTTGTTTTCCAATTTGCAGAGGTATTTGTAAGAAAATTAAGTTAATTGCAAATCAAAATAAATATTTATTACATACGTAGAATATAAAGAGAGAGAGAAGACACATTCAAATGTAGAAAAAGCCCTTATACTTGTGTGGGGCATGTTATATAACATTTGCTTGTTTGTTCGTATTGATACAAATATCTAAGCCACATGAGTTTGGTATTGAACATTTAAAACTAAATATTGTCTCTACATTTCAATTATTATTATTATATTTTACCTAGAAATAATCCTTAATGAGACTATGGATTATGGATCTAATTTCAGGATATATTTGCTTCAGTAATATATCCGATAATTATATCATCTACATTCAATTTTTGTTCTAGAGTCTATGCTAAAATTCACATTACACTGTTCATTCATCAAAGTTTACATTTATTATCATTATGTTTAAAAAAATGTATATTTTCCAAATACTTTCAAAGGACAAATTTTGTACCTTTGAAAACATACCTTCTTTATAGACGTATGTTTACGAAGCATTAATCAAAAAGTTTTTAAGCCAATGCTTCTCAAATTTTCAACGTTTGCGACCCAATTTTCAATCATAATTTTCATCGCGGCCCCCTTCACATAATAACGATAAATTGAATGCAATAATAATGCACTTTGACGTTAAAGCTACAATACGATTTTAATCATAACAGTACAAATTATGAAGATAAGTATTAAATTTTGTATATAACAAGCCTATGTGTGAATCACTAGTAATTATTAAACTTGTTCTTAACTTAGTATTGTGAGATTAATTATCAAATACATTGTGCAGTACTGAGGTATTTATAAGTACTATATTATATCAGTGTAAATGTGAATTTTATTTTTTATTATATCCGAATGTTTTTTTTTTTTTGCTTCCTTTCGGTAAATTTGTAATTTTTTAAATCCTTTATTTTTAAATTTTCGATATGCTCGCACTCCCCCGAGTAGGGTTATCACGCCCCCTTTGGGAGGCGTGCCCCACAGTTTGAGAAACGCTGGTTTAAAGCCATAATACATATAAACAAATATTTCCCTAGGTATATACTGAAAATAACAAAACAACTGATATTTTTCGTCAGTTAAAAACAAAGAAAATCCCAATTTACTTAAACAACATATAATTACCAAAATTTATCTTAAGCATAAACTACAATTACGTTCATGTTTACATTTAGATTACACTAATACATATTTTCGTTCCTTGAATTGAAGAGTATATGGAAAAAAAATTAGCCAATCCTTAAAAAAACATAAACTGTTAATAATTTGGATGTTACACGTTAGAGGGAAAAATAGTTTCCCAATAACGAGTAGTTATTCTCGAACAAAGTTCGTATTACACCCAGATGACTCATGTACATTATATATTGCTACGTAGATCGAGGATCGACGATTTTATGGAATCAATCGCTAAGCGTAAAACATTTCCTCAGGAGCGATTGAAATTTATTGTCGGAAAACAATCCTTGAAATACCGCAGTAATATTAGAGGAATAAATTACAGAAGGCCTTCACACCTTCTACGGCGTTCAAACACGACTATTAGTATCTTCAATACAAGTATGTTGAAGATTATTCACAAACACTTGTGTACTTACACACTTACTCAACAGCCGAAGTAATAACTAATCACTGGTCAACTCTTAATGATAACATCAATTCTAACTCTTCAATGGTCAAAACAAGATGGACTAGTAAATGTCAAAACAATACTAACTCAGTTTCGGCGCATGGCTCCCTATTTATAGGTCTCCCGGATCTTACGAGAAAAATCCATTTATTTCATAGATCGTGATGTAGATTTCTCTAACAATTTCAAGAAGATTCCATATAGTCGAGAGCTCGCCAAAATAGTTGCCAACATGATTGCCAGAAATGATGCCAACTATGTTTTGTCGCCAAGATTTTGCCAAATATCCATTGAATCGCCATTATAATGTAAGGAACAACTTTGTTTGTGGATATTGCAATTTTAACATAAAATATAAATACAAAAAAAAGTAATGTTAACATATTTCACATTCAGATATAAATTATTTCACTATTTAAAGTATTATTTACACAAAATTCGTAACATATCAATTAAATGTGTAAATCTTTTAAGATTTAAGTGTCGTTCGAAATCAATACGTTAAAAAATTCACACTTAGACAAAAAGTTTCGACACACAGCCAGTTCTCTCTTTTTTAAGTGTGAAATTATACATATTATAGAATTCAAAGGAATTATATAGAATGAATATAAGTCAAAATATATATAATAGGGAATAAGTGTTAATATAGTTCCACGTGTCTTCTCCAGAATTCAGCAATACCCTGTAAGTATATATGTACTAGTCATTATAATCGGCCATTTCGCTGGGCTTTACATTATGTGTATGTTTGTATAGTGTTTTTTAAAGTGTTTTTTTTTGTCTAAGTCCATCAAGATTTTAACAAATTGAAAACATTCTAAGAAATTTTGCCTTTTGATTAAAAAAGTACAGGACTTGAATTTCTAGAACGGAAATATATTTAATTCTTACACCCCGGTAACTGCGCAACCCCCTTCGCAGTCGAATTTCGCAAACCCCCTTTTTAGTGGCTCTATTCAACAAAAGAAACAATGTCTCATTTTCAATTCTGCTGGTCTAATGGCTCAAAATTATAAATTATTGTAATCTCTAATGACCACATAACCCAAGACAAATCCCTCTTTATGAGTCGACAGCAGAAACCCCGCTCTTAGGGGATGACTACTCAACAAAAATAAACATGCTTCCCAAATTTCAATCTTTAGGTCTAATAGTTCCAGAGATATAATGATGAGTGCGTGAGTCATGCTTTTCTTCTAAAAAATATTTTTTCATACATATAACTTTAATATTGGTATCGAATATAATGTCGAATGGAAATTATTGTTTCATTCTTTCGTATCAGAAATTTGTTTTCACAAAATGCAAGGGGTTTGTGCCAAAAATATTATAATGAATTAAAAAGAAAAAAAAAGAATTTAAAAAAATGAAAAATATAATATCAAATAAAAAGTTTTCACAAATTGTTTAATTCTTCATAGTCACTAGAAAGAGAAAATTAAGAACACAAATATTTTGAGGTGCCAAAAGAGAGGATATTAAAGATGGTCTAACATTCATTAAACCACTATCAATATCCACATGATTCCATTCAATCATCGTCATGTTTTATATTTTTGAAGATATTTAAAATATAAAATAATTAAATAGCTAATAAATATTAAGCAATTTCAATTTTGATGTAAATTTCATTAGATTACCTTAAAATATTTTATAGAAATCAAAAAATGAACGAATTTACATATAAACAGATATTACTAAAAATCACGAGAGAGCTGTAACCTAGCACATTGCTGTCATTTTTACAATGCTTTTATATAATGCTTTCAATATATGATGACAACATATTTTAAATTAAGGTACTTACGTAATATCGCAACAATCGCCAGCGTACAAGATAACTCGCCAAGTTGGCAACCCCAATTTCGCATGTCTCATATGCGCTGAATTGGCAATCATGGGCTTCGCTTCAAATAATGTCGCCAATAGGTTGCAATAATACTTAAGTACCCAAATTAATCACACATATATAATTGCAGTTATTCTTCAATTGTTTGATAGCTTTAGAGGAATGGCCATGCCATCGAATTCGTAGATGATGATGCCTCAATTGGGTTGCGTGTTCAAGTCCTAATTATGTAACTAAGGATCAGCGTACAGCGGAGCTGATTCATTCAATCTGTCAATTTTCAAAGTCCTCTCCATTGAGGACCCTCAAGAGAGTTGGGTGTGCAGAGCAGATATCATTCTTGCCACTTCAAAAGTGATTCGAAATTGCAAGGTTCGATGCAAATAGCTTTCAAGTTGTGCTTATGATTTTGACAATAATAAGCATTCATTTGATAAGGATACTTAAAATGAAAGCATATCTATTTTGAATAGAGTATCCTCAAGAATGTATTCTAGATTCGCTCAAATGAATAATCCGTTTGAAATTCCCGTTTTAGATGGTAATAGAATTTTCTTTCTCACAACACAACTCAGAAGAGTCGATTTGATGTGTTGGTCTTTGAATCTTAGCTGTTGTTCTGAAATATTTTATTTCGTGTAAAAGAAGATGTATTAAACTATATTTTCTTACTATAGTTTAATAATAATTGACTTACTATAGTTTTCTTACTATAGTTTAATAATAATTGACTTACTATAGTTTTCTTACTATAGTTTACTAATAATTGAAATGTTTATAAAGAATGCATCTTTAAATAAATCTTGGTTATATTTTCAGAGTTTACTGGTTTTCCAATCCATATTTGCACCTTAAAATAGTTACAAACGAAATACTATTATGCTAGATTCTAGGAAATTATAATTTTTTTTATTTTGAATGTACTCGTATTATTAAAAATGATTCATTATATATTTTTGCATGCTTTTAAATAGCTTAATTTTATTTATAATAATAATGTTTTCTTTGTATATTATTAAACAAAAGTTTTCGGATCGCTTATTAGTATAACACAATTACATTATTTAGTATTTAAGTATACATTGCACAATCTACAATTTCGCCAAATTAAAAGACGTCACCAATTAAAAAATGTCTCCAAATGTTTTGTCATTATAATTGTATTCAAACATGCAAGGGAACGGGTTTCTATTATTTGCAGCATATTGCAGCGTTTGCCAACGTCATGGTTTGACAAAATTGATCGACAGTGTAATACGTAAGTAGCAAATATTTATCGTGCCTTTTACTGAAAACGTAAACCAACAAAGCAATAAAAATGGGTACTGTCCCGCTTAGCCAGCGTAAGTCTCGCCAAGTAAACTTTATTAGCGACAAGACATAACCCACACATTGCGAATGTTAATAAATGCTATTTCTCATTGGTTTTTCAGATCTTTTTGATGTATTATGAAAAAGACGTTACTGATACGAAATACTGCAAAACTTGTTACGAAAATGTGGTGGTAAAAGATTACCAAAGGGAGTATTCTGTTTAGCGCCAGTTGTATCATTTTTGGAGACTTCATCGCCAACGAAACGGAAAAGTACCTAAAGACGTTTTCATTATTTTTCAGTTTCTAAATAACATTAATTTTAAAACCCTGTTTTGCATGTGAAACCTTCATATTTCTCTTAACAATTATAATATAACTGAGGGAAATATCAACAAAATAATTTTAGATTCTTAATAATTACGTATTATTGCAACCGTATTGGTGACATTATATGAAACGAAGAACATGTTAGCCAATTTAGTGCATACGACACATTTAAAATTGGTTTTACCGAATTGGCGGGTTATTTTGAACGTTGGCATTGTTTCGATAGTACGTAAGTACCTAATTGTATTATACATGTTATTGACATATAGATTTGAATCCTTTTTAATGTGAAGTTGTATGCTAAAAATATTTATATTAATTTAAACTTCTTAATTTTTCTTTACTCATAAAATTTTAAAAGTTAATTCTAAATAAAATATTTTATTATTTTTTTATACTATACATCCCGTGAAAAGACTTTTGATTTCATTTTAAATAAAATATGAATATCTTGAAACATTTTCCAGAGGCATCCAAGTGATACCATTCAACGCATGATATCCAAGTTCTCTGAATTATTTTCGAATTCACGTTTTACTTATTAGTTTTGACGGAGAGATTTTGATTAATTTAATGTATCGTATGAAAAGTATTCCTTTAATGGTGCGAATGAATGGCTTTTCGTGGTCGACTAAAAGGGGGAAGTTTCAGTGAGAACTGACGCTACTCTCATTTCCATCACATGGATTAATTAGCAAAATTTATGGAACCAAGGTCTTTGTTTAGATTTCCTTTTCAGACCGGTATCTACCTCTATGAATACTCATTATAGAATTTTAATGTATGTATATATTTGCTGTTGATTGATTTAAAAACACGGATCTTGATTAATAAATTAATTAAACGCAAAATGCTTATAAATTAACAAAACATTCATTGCTGAATATTATTTGAAATATTTCATTTAGTAGTAAACCCTTAACTGACGCCAGCGTATATATGCGTCTCGCTTAACCGACAGGTAAAGCACCTCGAACACATTTATGCATTTTTTCGAAATACAATTATTTTCTTTGCTGTCGGTAAAACTATTATAAAGCCTTTGGAATGTAACAAAAGTGGCAATGTTTACGAAGGATATATTTATTTCAAACATAAATTAGCTTATTTCATTATTTTCTCCCACTCCCCTCCTAACGCATGCGCGTACCAATGTGAAAAACGATGACACTGTGGAGCGAGTTGCGTAACTTTTAATCGACAAATAAGTGATTAATAAAAAAATGTGCTTGTAACATTTGAATTGATCAATAAAATAAACATTTAAATTAGCCATTTAAATTTAAGTAAAAAATGATTTTTTTTTTTACATTTTTTTACTTACTTTTTTTACTTTTTGACAGTGAGTTTTGCCATTTTTTTAAAAAGAGAACACCAGGTGAAAAAAAACAGTCACCGTAAGAAACTACATTCGTTGCTGCTTTAACAATGGAAGTAGATTGCAGATTGTCGAAGAGAGAGCAATCCCATACCGGCTTGTGCCAAGGTTATTCGAGTACAAATAATGATGGCAAGCAGACGTTGCTGACAATGTGGTCACCTATAGAAGTTCGCGTTTTTGTCAAGTATGAATGGGCATGTTGGACTAATGTAGTGTTTTCCAATCATTCAATATAGGCTACTTAATTTTCAGTCATAATTTGCAACGCCCCCTCTCATACAATAACACTGTATTGAATGCAACAAAAATGTACGTTGACGCTAAAGCTACAATACGACTTTAATTATAAACCACTCAAATTATCCAGATAAGCAATACATTTTGTATTTTACAAGACCGAGGGTGGAACTAGTAATTATTTAACTTGTTTTTTTTTTTTAAAAATTTAGTAATGATAGATTAATTTTCAAAAGCATTGTGCAGTATTGATACATTTATAAGTATATTGTATCAGTATAAAAGTTTTTTTTTAAATTTCTATTAATGTTAGAGTATATTTTATTTTGCTTCCTTTCAGTAAATTAATACTTAGTTTAAATAATTTATTTTCAACTTTTTAATAAGCTCACGCCCACCTTAAAGGGATATCCCGCCCCTCTAGGGGGAGCGCCCTACAGTTTAAGAAACGCTGGTCTAGTGCGTCCGTCATCCATTAACGATTACAGACTGTGTATGGTGAAGAGGTTATATCTCGTATAATGGTCTGTAGGTTGAGAGAACGAAAGCAGACTGTGAAAGATAACCGAAGTGTGCATTCTTACACATTCACCAATGAAAACAGCATTACTCTATCCGACTTCCACCTATTCCCTACATTGAAATTAGCACTCTAGGGACATAACTACCTAAGCAATGGTTATGTGGAGCAGACTTTTCGATAATTCCTTGCATCGCAAACAGAGGGTTTCTTTTAATATTTTTTTAGTCTATTTTATCAAAGTATTTCCGAAAACATCAGGATACTCACCATAGTTAATCTGTTCAAGAAACACAGGAGTTTGTGCATTATGTGTGTGTGATGATGCTTTTTCAAGATATTTATTTATTTATCCAACGCCCGTGCTTGACTTCTTGACTATTTGACGCCCAGCTTCCCAGTACCAACTGACGATGTTGTCAGTCGGGTATTCTTTGAGTCTAGTGCATTGAAGCAGGTGGTCGCCATCCATTCTGGCATGGCCGCAGAGTGGACAGGCCTCGTCAGCAGCCAGTGGAAGTGTGCTCCCAAAAAGTCAGGTCCGGTGGTTAGGAAAAAGCGGGCAACCACCTTGGCTCTCACCAGGTGCCTCGGGATTGGACCCACAGTGACCAGAGTTTCCCAAGGATCTTGATTTTTTTCGGTCAATGTAGTATATTTGTCGATGGGAATGTAGAAATAATGTTCTTTGTTCTTCTGAGAGTCATGGGGACTTCCGGTTGAGATGATTAAGCTCCCTGCTAGGCTTTTTGGTCAGCCCTCTTATTGCCATGGATCCCAACATGACTTGGGACCCACTGTAATGCCAAAGTCCAGCCATTTGAGATTAGATCAGCAATTTTAGTGGCACACTGAATTGTTGAACTGAATTTTTTGGGAGTATAGTTATACGAGTATGCGGCATTTTCTGAGCTACACGTGCTCTCTGGGTGATGCTAAATGTGTAACAGTGATCACCGTTATTCGAGCCTCCAAGAGATCGATTTTCTAGATAAAATCTGACTACTTACTTAAAAATAGCTTTCATAAGCATTTATACCATTCACGATTAAAGATATTTTATACCATTTCACGATGGTTATTGCATTAAAAAGCTGTTTCACTTGTAATTATAAACGACATAAAAGGTAACAAATTCTTTTTTTACGGACATATCACGATAGAATTAGATATATGCTATTAGTTTTCAACCGATTTGTTATGCTCAAGGATCACATTTATACTCAACAAGTTGGAAAAGTCTTACTGTCGAATCCGGATTTAACGAACTCCTATTTAATGGATTTTGCGATTTAACGAATTTGTAACTTTCCCCGATTAATGAAGGCAAAGAAACCTCTATTTAACTCATAATAAACCCCGAATGATTGAAATTTTTAAATGTTGGAAATTTTTTCTATTAGTTTGTATTAAAAATATTGTACGTTTTTTCAAATGACTTATTCTTTTTTTTTAAAAACAGAAAAAAAGGCTTTTTTTTGATGTCAGCTGCAAATTTCAATGGGTAAAGGTACATACAATTATTAGACTTTGCAGGGGCAGAGGAATCATGAGTGTAACCTATTTTATGAGTCTTGAGTAGGACAGAAAATTCCATTCCCCTCCACAACTCAGGGGATATTTTAAAATTTTTACAGTTATGTTACATTTGGTGATGGACTGTCTGTCTGTGTAATGCAATTGAAGTTGAGGAAATTGTTGATTTGTCGGAATCAATGAATAGCTATTCTTATGCAGAAATTGCTAACGAAACTTCTATTAAAACTGTTACCTTTTCTAATGCCTTACATTATTTGGAAACTGTGAAAACATACCTCTTGCAGCAGAATGTAAATTACACGGTATTTTCTTTTCTGCATAAAGTCGAAAAACTGTTTCGAGTCAGGAGTCAAAAAGATTATTAAGCATTTTTAATTAAGTATTTTAAAATTTCCAGTCAACGTCTGCGCAATAATTTACCATTAGTATTTTTAGCTGTGGAATAAAAAATGTGTGATTTTTAATTAAAGATATTTTTGCGTTGTTGCTAATTATTTAGAATTTATAAAAGGTAAATGCAAAGAAAATTTTTTCTTGGTTTGGATCCTGAATGAACGAACAAATTGTTCGTTCCCAATGAATTCGTTAAATCGGAATTCGAATGTAATAAATTTAAGAAAAACATTGAAACTGCAGTTATTAGTACATTTATTCATTAATTAATAAGTTTTTGAAATAACATATTTCTGTATTTTAATTATTGTGTAGTAAAATTACAGTTAATTTGTTACCTAGCTCATTATACTTTAATAAAAATACAAAATTGTAAAAAAAAAAACCTTACAGAGTTATTATACAAATTTTTTTTCTTATAAACATTCAAAAATTGCGTCAATCAAGTACAAGTAATCAAAAAACAACATAATGCTGCACTGAAAAAAATCAATGCAAGCAGCATTTTCGATGACTAGGTAAATTTGCATAAAATAATCGTGTGGAATGGGGATGATAAGAAAGGCTGATGCAGATTTCGGTCTAAAAGACGCTTCCTAATGAAGGTAATTTTTTCATTCACTCAATCGAATTAATTTACTAGAATATTTATGAGATTGAAACATTTTTCTGTGCTTAGGGAAGAAGAAATTAATCAAATCTGATCAATGGAAACTACAGGATTGATTTATTAATGTAACATCCATAATTAACGTGACTATCAATTGTCGTTTTAGTTAGTTGTAATTATTTTTGATTTTATTCATAAAATATATATGTCTGTCTATGAAATAGTACGCAAGTTAAATATATTTTGTTTTCATCTTTGTACATTATTCTTATTTTGCTTAATGCAGAGATATATATGCTATTTCTACTGCTACATATATACTCTCATTTAGTTGCTTTCATCGTCACGTGCTGATTGTTTAGCCAAAACGTTAATCTTGTAGTTTAACAAAGATACTATCCTTCCAAAAGAATATGTATCAATTCATGATAGATTTCAGCATACATACTTATCAACTGCAAAGTACTGTTTTTTTATCAGTATATTTAGAAATTAAACAAGTGAAAATGATTGGAGTATCTAATTTTGTACTAATTAGTACTACTTCCAACCCAAATGAACTTGCGGGTCACCTCGGAAAAGCATTATAATCCCGCGGGCCGCATATAAAAATATATTTTTATATTAGATTTGGACCCATAAAAAATATTTATTGGAGTGAAAATTTAAGACAGAATAAATTATTATCAATGTTTTCATTATTTCCATGTAAACAAATATAGATAATAAAAGAATAATATGCAATAATCAAATATCTACACTATTAAAATTCGAAGGTAATCAAACGTATCTATCTATGTATTTGCGTCTATCTTCTCACGAACCGTACGACGCAGAAATTCGCGGAAGGTACCAAAAGATGGGGAACGATCCGAGGAAGCCGTTTTGCCCATTTATATTCCAATATTGTAATTATTTAAAAATATATTAATTTAAAAACATTTAAACGCCTAATTGTTTTAACTCCTGCCGGTTGTTTATTTGGCAAAGCTTCCATTCCGTTTCGGCCGAGCGGTGATCCGACGTTTAAACCATCTTAAAATTGCCATCCAATTTTTACTTTTGAAATCAGACAAAAAATAGTTACAGAACCGGAAAGATCATTTATTTCGCCACGATATGGTATAATATTTTTTGTAAAATAACAATATTTTCTATTTTTTTCGAATTTTTTAAAAAAGTGTTCAAACTGATGTGTTTTTATGAAAATTATTTCTAAATCGTTGCGTATGAATTTATTTTCGTGTCATGAAAATGATATTCTACATTATATAATTTCAAGCTTTTCTCTTTTAGATCCAGTCATTTAAAAAATAAAATGCCCCATACTTTTTTTTAAGAATTTTTTTAAAAAAAAGTCAAATTTTACTTAACATTGAATAACTTCGTTATTTATGAAGATAATCGCCCGAAACATTTTTTGCATGTATAAAACAATATTATAAAACTTCTGTGCGAAGATTGAAAAAATTGCTTAAAAATTACGGATTTAAAAAAAAATTGTGATTTTATGTAAAATACCGTTTTTGCGAGAAATAATATAAGCAGTATTTTTGTTGCATTTTTTCTTTAAAAATTATCGTTGTTTCCAATCAATATGTGAAAACTTGAAATTTTCAATTAAAATTGAGCCCTCAAAAATAATGAAAACTTTAAAAAGATATGCTAAAGGCTTTGCGCATGCGCGAGAATCATTAATTAATTTTTTACCTCTGTTTAACGCTCAGTGGCCAAGGTCAAGCTTGCTGTTCTTGGCATAAGTGAATGGTGTTAGCTTGAGTAATGGAGAAAAGGGAATTCCCTTTTTTTTCATGCTCTCTCTCATGGCTGAAGTTATTTGCTATCGATAGTAGTATCTAATTCATTACAGATAAACGTTTTAAAGTGTTCTAGAACTTTTACTTTTTTTATAACTGATATTTTCCTCATTCTTA
The DNA here is from genome assembly GCA_019973975.1 of Trichonephila clavata. Classification (NCBI taxonomy): domain Eukaryota; kingdom Metazoa; phylum Arthropoda; class Arachnida; order Araneae; family Nephilidae; genus Trichonephila; species Trichonephila clavata. The sequence continues at coordinate 72,353 of BMAO01029275.1, forward strand.
AAGAATGACTCTTTTAAGAAAAGTGGAATAAAATACCTTAAAAAAATATAATTCTGAAACAAATTTTAGTCTCACACACAGTATTATTTTCTTTTTGAATGATTTTGTGCAGTGATTGTAAATAAATTTCCAGGCTTTTTCATTCTTATATATTTTTAATCTAACATTAAAAACAACGCATTGTAGAAATGAATAGTCCATTCGATAATTAACGGTGAGAATTTTTGTATTTATTTTTTTAGAAAATGGATTTAAAATAATATATATTTTAAGAAAAAAAAGCAATATATTTTCCCGTTATTCATTACTAGATTAATTATAACATGACAACACTGTATAATCTGTTTTTTTTTTCTGGATAAAACAAAAGATTATAGTTTTCTGGAATATACTTTAGCTACAAGTATATAAAGATTCATTGGCAAATGAAAATATCACACATACACAAAAACCCCTTGCATTATTTTAAGCTCTAAGAAAATAATTATTGTTAAAATAATGAATATGCTTGGTTTTTTGTAATATATTATATCAGAACGTTTTCTTTGTTGTTTTAAATATACATTTTTTTAAGTAAAAAAAGCATTGTTTTCTGTAAATCATTAATCGAAATTTTTCAATCGTTACGTACGGATTTCTTATAATTATGATAAGTAAACCATCTGAACTAAAAAAGTTCATACTTTGCTCTTTTAAAATCAGTGATTGAATAAATTAAATACCAAAGATTTATTTCGTCACGATTCGGATTTTTTACTTTCAAAACACTTTGCCTATTTTATGATTTCTTCTAAAATGAATAAACATTGATGCATTTAAATGAAAAAAAAAATTTAAAAAGTCATTGATCATTCAGGATTAAAGATTAAAAAAAATAAAATGCCAAAAACTATCTTTTTTAAAGAATTTTTTTAAAAAAACTTTTTTTTTTACAAAACAATGATATTTTGCGCATTTTATTATTTTTTCTCATATGAATCAATATCGTAGCGTTTAAATAAAAACGATTTTTAAAACTTTCAGAATCAGTGATTTAAAAAATAAAAAGCCGAAAACTTATTTGAACGAATTTTAATAAAACACTCAAAATACTTAAATCAATCCTTTAATAATTTCTTTATTTATAAAGATAATTGCATGAAACTTTTTTCCCGTGTGCCGAACATTTCAAAATTCCTCACAATTTTACTTCAAGATTTAACATAGTAGTGAAATTTTGTAATTTGAAAAATTTCTACTTTTCTGTCTTTTTCCAACATACAACTATTTTTAAAAAAGCTACATTTCCGTTTCCGGGGCCTAAAAAATTGCAACGAAAGAATTGAAAAGTGAGTGTGAGATTTTTAAAGTCGCACTGTTCACCTACTCGAGGGTTTTTGGAGACGGACTTCGAAATTTTCAACCGTGGTCAAGTGATGAGGACGACACCTGAGCCCCTTCACCCATCTCTCCTAATTACCACACCACACCAACGCAAGAACAAATTTCGAAAAAGGGAGTTTTAATAACATAGTTAAAGAAATCACTCACATCGCGCATACACACATATAAGTGCTATTGTCCTGAGGGAAACAAGAAATTTTTTTCCATGGGGATTAAGTTATTCACTCGGTAAAAGCCCGTGCAAAGCCGCGCTAAGCGGAGAGGAAAGAAACAAAGAAGTCAAAGTAATTTCGAAAAATAATATTGGAAGTGCTGATTTTTGGAAGAGAAGGGAAAAAGTTAAACGAGAAAGCCATGATACACAATCAAGGGCCCCTTCTAAGTACGTATAAAAATAGTATAAAAATATTTGTACAAAACATTACACTTTAAACAAAAATATTGCATAAAATAATTATATTTTGTAAAATTGTAATGTGTCTCGCGGGCTGCAAAATTATTCAAAGCGGGCCCCATGAGGCCGTTGGACCGAGATTTGACCAACCTTGTATTAAAGGATGTATATAATAGGCCCTCTAGTATATATAGGAAGGGGGAGGGAAACAATTTCTATTGAGTAAAAAATAGCCAACTAGAAAGTTCACATTCAGTTTAAATATTGGTTTTAATCGCTTGGAGAAAAGGAAGAGTTCACATTAAAACAAGTAATGAAAAAATAAGTCAATTCCTATAGTTAGAATAACAAAGTAAAAATTTAATTTTCGTTTCTTATTATTAAATAGTTACAATATACATATAAATATTTAAATACATATGACAGAATCAAAACATTAATTGACAAAATAAAAAAAAACTATTTTCCTTGAAATTTTCCATTTTCTACTCTATATATAGTGTCGGACTTCTTTTTTGTTTATTACGATTTATTCGTTAATTAAATTTAATTCTTCTAATAAAATAGTATAGTAAAATATAAATCATATTCTCAGAAACTAAGCCATCCCAGGTGGGATTCGAACGCACGACCTTTGGATTAGAAGACCAATGTGCTATCCATTGTACACGATAGGGGCACAGCGAACGGTTTTTCTTTCTATGTATGCTGTTGGACTACTATTTTTGTTTGTTACTATTTATTCATTTTATTAAAATTTTATTAATGAACAAATATTTCAAAAAAACTATATTAACATCAAGTGTTATATACTACATGTTTTAAAAAATGTATTTGAAATTGAATAGGTTAATAAAAAGTATTTTATTAACGATAGAAAATTTAAACTATGAATATACATAGAGAGACAGAGGGAAAGAGTGAACTACTACTAGTAGTAATTGAATAAAAAAAATCGTAACTGATAGTACTTCACAATATATGAATATAATTAATAATTAATACCTGTATGTAATTAATTTTTATTCCACTGTAAATAATCCAAAAAATTGATTTCATAAATATAAAAAGGAGATTTTGCTTTCCTCATTTAATTCTCCCTTTTCCCGAATGCTATGATAAATAAGAAAGATTTGAAAAGTATATTTCCATTTCATTTTATCATAAAAAATATACTACGGCTGCAGATAACTCTTTATTTAAATAATCGAAATTATCCTATAATTAAAAGGGAAAAAATGCAGCTTCATCGCAATAGGAAATAATTAACTTAATTTTTTTTAGCAGAGTAAATTCAGAATTGCCTTATATCCAGTATGTTTCTTTGTTTTTGTTACTAATATATGGGGAAAATATCCATAATTACAATTAAGTATCGTTATATTTTTCAACAAATCTAGAATAATTGCTTAAACAATTATCCTATAATTACTCTAATTAAAGTGATTAAAATTTTTAGCCTTTCCATATTAAAGCTTCATAGTACACTTTTTGAAAAGAAATTTGGAGACAATAACAGTAAAAATATTTTATGTTTTATATTTAGATTATATTATGGAACCGATTCTTTAAATAAAAAGTCAGTTTGACCAGTCATTGTTTTACATTTTTAAGAAATTAGGAATTTTTGAAATGTTTTCAAACTCTTATAAAATGTTTAATATTTAAAATTTGTTAGTTATTTTAATTGATTTTATTTTGCGAACAAAACTTAGTATGGGTATGGAAATTTGATTTCTTGTTGGCTTTTAACAATTATTTTTCTAGCTAAACCTGGAAAAAACACGATTTTTTAAAAAAATATTAGTTTACATTTAAAAAAAAAATAACTAGAGATCTCAAATCTGAATCCATACTAACTTTTACAGAACAAATTTTGGGAATATGTTCAAAAAATTTCAGTACACTCTCTTGAATAGAAAAAAATCCTAAAGGATTAGAAAACACTTTAATCTTCATAATTAAAAGTCTGAGAAAAATGCATTTAAAGATTGTACAGGGATAAAACAAAAACTTAAATGCCCGTAAAGCTGTTATTTTTAATATGTTATATCACAATGCTTTTTCTACATTAAAACACTACTTTAATTAAATATTACTAAAAACATATTTTTTTTTAATTCAGAATATATTTTTGCATAACTTTGATAGCATTTGTTACGATGACAGGTTATTAAGCTTAAAATATGTTTTTCCAAATATTTTGAAACACGAAGCATTTATATAGGTTCACTATAATAATGATACTAGTTAAAGCTGAAATTCACCAGCTTTGCGCATAAATTTAGTTTTTTCAGTTATAAATTGGGGAAGCAAGTTTGAGTATTTGTTGCACAACTTTAAAGTACTATAATATAGTACTACTGCATGTTTACTATAATGAGTTTGGTAGATGATGGAAATATTAAGTTTTATCTACAATACTTCTCTTCTGAAGTTGCAATATCAACTGAGGGCTTTTTTAGATTTATCATTTTCAGTAGTATTCCATTCCTTCGAAACATTGTTTTTCATAGAAATCTGAAAGGTTTTGGCCATAGCATTTTCTCAACTGGAAAAATCATTAATAAAGCTTCTAATTTTAAAACAAAAATTGGCTTTGAAATCAATCTGAATTAAGTAACTATGAGAACTCAAAACAAAATCAAGCAGAAAGGATTTTAGTATTGAAAATTGAAATTAATAACCATTTCCCACTGAAAGAATAGATTGTGCTTAAAAATATTTTTAATTGAATCAATTTAAAAGTGAAAAAAATGCTTTAAAATGAAACTTAATCCAAAACAGACATAAGCTATATATGTATATATATAGCTTATGTCTGTTTTGAATTAAGATGTTTTTGATATTATATATATATATGTTACGGTGAAACACCGAAAGAATGTCGACATTCACCGTTGAATGTCAACAAACACATAGTCGTTTGGTGTATGTCCGAAATATTTGCTAAATACCCTTATTTCTGACTTTCACCGGTGAATGTCGACATTCACCATGCACTAATGGTGAATGTTGAACATGTCCGAGATTTATATTTTTTTCTCCGTAATTCAGTCGCGATAAATTTTTCGCCTCTCTTTCTGAGAGGGATAACTAAGAACTTAAAACACACAGTACTTTCAAAATGAGAAAGGAAAATTATAGAAATTGAAAACTTACTTAATTATACAGTACATTCAAAATGAGAAAGGAAAATAATAGAAGTAAAAAATTTACTTAATTATACAGTACGTTCTAAATGAGAAAATAAAATAATAGTAATAAAAAACTTACTAAATTATGTGATTCAAATCTTATTTATTGCAACATCTTAAACTATTATGACACTTTGAATTGCACAAGAGGCCCTTGCTTTTACAACTGCATTTATTTGTGGAACACTTCCTTTTGCAATGACAGCGTGCATAGCCTTGCCCACCGCTTCTCGAATTAGCTGCAGCTGCTTCTCTCAGCGAAATTTCTTTAAAATAAATCTCATCTATGGAAAGTAACTTTCTTTACAAATGTCCAACTGATTACGTGTGTAAAGCTGCTTGAGGGTACCATTTTCATTTGCAAGTTTATAGAAGTCTATTCCAACAACAACCGCTAACACATTTCGGTTATCTGTACGACCACGATCGACATCAGGGACCGTGAAAGAGATTCAAGCTCCTCTCTTTTCGACCTCCACCAGAGCATACCTGTGATTGTCGACATACACCGGTGAGGGTCCGAATGTACAAGAATGTAATAAAATATTCGATCTATCACCGACGTATTTGGTGTTTGTTGACATTCACCGGTGAATGTCGACATGCTCTGATTTCGGTCTTTCACGGTAACATATATATATATATATATATATTTCATCTGTTGGCTGTGTCTGTGTTTTTAAGAGAATGCAATGGATGCAAAAGAACATTGTTTAGAAAATTCGAAAGTCATCTGAGTGATACAATCTTTGTGTGTTATTGTAAACTACTGATCCTAAAAGAAGCCGGAAAAAAATGTTTAATGATTAGAAAAGTTGTAAATATTGTTTCATTTCTGTTTATCGTTGAAAAGTCTGAAAGAAAGTCACCTTTTCCCATGAAGAATTTCCACGTATTTGTATTAAGGAAAAGTCTTACTAACCAAAAATAAAACTATCGACGACAATTTTTTTTTATTTATTTCACCATCTGAGAAGTAAACGAAAAAGTTCCTTTAAATTGGCTTCTTTATAATGCCAGAATTATTTCTTTACCAAATAGGGAAAAAAAGCTTTTTTTTTGTTGAAATAAGACGTTTTTAAGAACCACATTGACATGATTATAAATGTTGTACTTTCTTCAAATGTGCTTCAATTTTAATGTTCTTATCTTAGAATATTATAATACATACAATACATATACTAGGCGGAATATTTGAATTTTAATCATCTACTATTAGAAAACTAAGGTTTATGAAACGTATAGAAATCATGATAAATAATAGATGGAATCGCCACATAGTTTATTTTACAAGACACGTGAATTGGAGTAATTCAGAAGAATCCAGTTTCTTCTACCATTTTATTACATTCAAGCAGAATACTTATATTAAAGCTTTATGTTTTTAAAAAGCGTTTACAAACAAATTTTGAGGTTTTATGTTTATCAACTATTGAAACAATTTTCAAAATTTTGAAACATTTCATTTTTTAATTTTAATATTAACAGTTTAGTGTACTTTCTTCCAAAAATGCCATTTCCTCATGTGATCAAACAGAACCGGTTTTTTCCAATAAAAATATGCAACTTTATTTGAAACAAATTTTACTGTGCGTAAAACGACGTTTCCAAAAAAGCAAGAGAGAAAATAAAAATTTTTTGAAACAGATGGCATTTTTCTGGAATAAAGTCATCAGCAAAGTACATTTCGACAATTTAACAAAATGATACCGTTTCTTCTTCTTTTTAAAATTATATTCCTAAGCTCCCATTGAACATCCAGTCAACTGAGTATCAGCACAAATGCTCACTAAACTTTTAGATTTATAAATCCATTTTCTGTTTTAGAATTCAGGACAGATCATTTACAAACATACATTAAAAAGAAGTTTGTGAATTTATGTTTAAGAAGCATTTTCAAAACTTTTGGTGACTGTTTCAATAGTTTCATGCATTGTGTGTCTTTTAAATATATAAAAATATTGAGTTTAATATATATTTTTTTTCAGTTTAGAATTTCATTACAGCTAATTTTATTCAGAAATTCTTTATACAAGCAGAATTATTTAAAGCAACTATATTTCATGAAAGTGTGTTTTCAGAAAATCCAAAGAGAAATGTAAACAATTTTGGGGGAATATTTTAATCAAACCTATCATTAAATTATCAGAACATGAAGGAACATATGAATAATATAGGATGCATTTTCAGACGAGAAAAAAGGTTCTAATGAAGAAGTATTATAATATTAAAAAATAATGACGAATAGAATAGATAAAAAAAGACTAAATAAATTTGAAATTTGATTGTATGTATTGATAATGTATAAAAAGAGAAAATGATTTTTTGTTACCAGTCCTAATTTAAACTGACGAACCAAACTGTCCACGGCATATTAGAGAAAAATTGAATGGTGTTAGTTGTGGTCAACGCCACGATCTAAATCAATACAGTTGTGAAAATATTTGTGGTTGCGCTTTGTTAACTCCATTATAAGAAGTTTTTTAATAGCTCATTAAAATGAATTTCATACAATTTAATTTACAGTCACCGATATTTAATTTTGACATTTTAGAGCCCCTATTTTAGGTTGCAAAAACTTATTTTGGTCTTATCTGTTACCTTTTACAGTTGGGCCCGGTTAATTAGCAAGAAATTTGCATGAATAGTATTTAATACGCTCTATCATATAAATTAAAAATCCATGATTCATAGTGAAAATACAACTTTATGAATATAAATTGATAATTTTGTAATCAAATAACAATTTTTTTTTAATTAGCAAGATAATTTTAAGCGCAATTTGATATCTTAAATACGATGTTTTCTGAAAAAATTGTCATCTTAATTTGTACATGTAGTTGTGCTAAAATTACAACACTTACTGGATACCGCTCTTTAAAATGTAGATTGTAATGTAGAAATTATATATGGTACATTTCCGAATGTATAATCCGATCCGTATATATGTTAAGATAACTCGGTACCCCTAAAAAATGTCCAAACTCTCGGTTTTTTGTAAATTTTTTTATTTAACCTTATTCTTTGCATTATTATTTTTCGATTGATATACCACTTTTGCATGTCAGAAAGTTAAAAGTTGGGTATAACTTCATTTAAAAATTTTAATTAACAAATTAGGGGAATCGACCACGCCCCCTTTTTAAAAAAGCATTTTGATAAAAAAAAATCTATTTTAAAAAGAGAAATAATAACTATAAAAAAAGATTGTGTAATATATAAAGCAGGATATTACCAAGGCAATACAATAATGGAATTTTTTTCTTTGTGAAATGTATTAATGTAAAATTTTTGAATTGAGGTACTTTATAATAATAATTTGATAATTTTAGTTCTAATTCCTTATATGTTATTCATACAAATATAATATTTTAATATTATGTGAAGAAAAAAACTAAAATTTCTGTCATGATAGAAAAAAAATTAACATTTTTCTTCAATTTTCTTGAGCAATCAATACTCTATAAAAATTTATCATTTATAAAAACATATGAGTTGAAAAAATACGAAACTGCAATTTTTTTGAAGAAAACTATATAACTAATGTCTTAAAGTAATATTTTCAGTTTATTTAAGATTATTATATTTAATTTTTCAGAATTATATACTTTAAAGTGGTTTTTCTCAATTTTTTTTCCGACACTTAAGTGCATTCAAAAAGCTACTCCTTCCACAATTATTTACCAATAACTTCCAGTTTTTTTCCTGTGTGTTATATATAAAGCATATAACAAAATTAGAGATCTATTTTGCTGTAAAAAGACTGCTTAAAAAATTAAAACGTAGGAGATATTGACTTTTTCATTGAATTTTAGCATGTATATCAACATTTTAATTTTTTTTCTACGAAATTAATTAAGTTATTGTAAAATCGACCATTTAAGTTGTTTGCAACATCCTTAGAATACTTTTAAAAATCTAAGTCAAAAAATTAATAATTACAAAAAGAGTAAAATTTTAAAATTTCTTTAAATATTTAATTTTTTAAAATTGTGTGAATATTATGAGAAAAATTTCATCTTGTATCATTTTCTTGAATAGAAACATTATATGAAACGTTAAAACATAATTTTTAAATTCATAAACAAAAAAATTGTTCGAAGGGTACCGAATCCTCTTAAAGTGCAATTATTCTTCAAAAAATTATCGAAAATTCAAAACCCCTATATAAACCGAATCGAAAAAGAAAGTTCCTATGATTTTTGAAGCATGTCTCCGTTAAGTTAAAATGTTGCTGAACTGGTTGCATATTATCGAATAAAATTGCTTTGAAGTATAAAGTCCAAAGACGTTATCTTTTAATCTAATAACCCTATCAATAGTTAGCACACTTTTCTTGTTCATTTCTTATCCTGTAAAATATCTGATTTAGGTATTGTGTCGGTTTGGAAAAATGTATGAGTAGCGTGAGACTCTTAAAAAATTATTGATATATTATGTCTTCTGCTGTTAATTATGACACTTACAGGTAGATACAAGTTATTCAAAGTGCTGAGTGTTTTAATTCTGTAGAATATAATTTCCGATGGAAAAGGCAAAACACAACGTCTCTCCTCGAGTTTTTCAAACGGTCGTCTTTCTCCACTCTCTTTGGGTGGAGCGGTCCCTTCTTACACCTCGAACATAAATCGAGGTTCGGCTCGCAGATGGAGTGCAGCTGTTGTTTTTCCATGGCTATTGGTTGTGGGTGTGATGTCAAATGAAAGGACTCTGCAATATTTTAGGGGTCCATATGTCAATATAAGCAGCGCAATTTTTTATGATTGGGAAATCAAATGTTCCAGCTGTGAGGCGGGAAAACTTTATATCATACTTTCTACACAACCATCTTGTTTTTTTGTAAAATGAGAGGGAAGAGAAGCTCCTATACAGCATGTGATCGCGGACCTATGTTTCAAGTCTGGGAGGAAAACTGGCGGCGTGATTATCGTATGTATCCATCGATCTCTATGAGTATTTTCGAAATTTACGTGCTATTCGGAAACTGGGACGTTGACTTTGAAAGATTTATAAGACTTTTCCTTCTTTTTGAGTAAAAGTTCCGACCAAAACAGCCCAAAAATTAAAAGATTAAAATTGATTGCGCTTGACAAAGGGAATATGGAAAAAAAAAGGATTTTTCCTACGCTACCGTTTTCTCAATGCCACCGTTTTTTACATAAGGGTGCATTGCTGTGTATTGGAGGGAATAGAATTTTTCTCTGAAATAAGTAAATCCTTCGCAAACACAGTCAATGTTATGTTATTGTGTTCCTCATCCTTCGGAAAATTTTTACTGATAGCAACGCAAAGGAAAATATTGCATTTAAGAAAGACGTATATATACGTCGTCCGGGCCATTTAACTCGTTGTTTAAGTGAGACGTGTATATACGTCAGGGCTAAAAAAATTAAAAAATTATTGACTTATCACGAAAATAATCATTATATAGATTCGATATTTGACTTTAACGCATTGTTGAGTTTGAAACATTCATAGCATAAAACTTTCCATTTACTGAGACTTTTATAGATTAAAAAATACCCTTTCTCAGTTGAGTAAGTAAAGATTTGATTCCACAGGAAAATCAGATATAAAGTTATATTCTGTTACAATATCCAGAGCACACAATGAATCCCTGTTTTCAGCAGGGACGCAGAGCAGCAGAAAAGTTTCAGAAGAAATTGCTTTCTTTCTTTCAAGTCGGGAAATTCATGATATCGCAGACAAAACAGTTCTTATCGAGAGAATCAATTTACGAATCCCTGGTGTTTTCTTTGATACTGGAAGACGAATGCCATCAGATTACCATTATAGGAAATGTGAGCTAAAAATAATAGTTTACGTAAACTATCAATTTAGTTTATATAGTTTTCTTCTTTTGAATTTACGTTAACTATCAATTTAATTTTTGAGTTTATGTAAGGTTACGAATTTTTAGAGAACTTATCGCTTGAAATTTGTAACTTTTGCCCAAAATTTTTAAGTGACAACGGTATTAAGATAACTTTGTTAAATACAATTTTTCATTAATTTTTTTTGCATAAATACATCAGAAAGATCAATTTACTACATATTTATTGAAAAACATAATCAGAAATATGATTTATATACATTATTACCAGTATTAAAAAATTGAATCATTTTGTTTTGAAAAAAAGAATGATTTAAGATAATATAATCATAAGAGATCGTATTAAATGCCACAATTTTGAACCACGGCTTAAAAAATAAGGACTCAGCTTGCATTCCTTTCTACTAACTTCCACACAACGACAATGTGAAAACTTTGATTACCGTGCATCAACTTCTTTGCACAGCATGTCTTCAGGGCTCAAATTCATAACACTCCGACAACGAGTTCGTGACCATGACCATTAGGTTACCGCGGCCGCCCATTATTTTCTGGGAAATTCTATGCGTTAGATGAGAAGAAACCAAATACTCGTATTTTAACGATAATTGATTTTTTTAGCTTATTAATGATATTTGAAATTTTATATAATTCAATTTTTTTTACATTATTTTCGTTCATTTCAAAGATGTAAATAAAGTGTGCACTTATTATAATTTTTACATTAAATTTCACTTTTCTGGTACGTTAATGAAAGAAATTATTTGTATTTACTGTTGACATTTGTAACTCTACAGAAGAAGTCTTTAAACTGTGTTTCACGGAACCCTGGGGTTCCAGGAGTCACAATACAAAGCCGAAAAGAAAATTATAAATGTGCATGTAAAATGGATACACGTTCCGTTGAAGTTTGTACAACTACAAGTTTTTAAAGCTCATCACAATCATTAAAGCTGAAAGTTTTATGTATACATAACTTCATTTTGTAATTCACTATTTTATTTTTATTATAATATACAAAAAAGAATATATTAAATGTGTTCTATTTTATATGTTCTACCTACTGGATTGGGAATATTCTATTACTTCCTCTCTTGGGTTCAACGAATTAATTTTATACTCGTTAAAGCAATGTCTTGCAAAACTAAGAAGCTTTCAAATGGAAATGCACCTATTTTTATTATTGAAAAAACAGCTTATCGTCAGATCAACGATTCGACTCCAAAATCGAAATTTAAGCTAGAACAGCTCCTAAGCTTTAGTTTGCAAATTCATGCAAAATACCCAAGATTCCTAACGCTACTATAAACACACATTTTAATGCTATCCAGACCAACATATATAAGTGAAAAATGTTTCTCACAGCGTGATTGGCTACAAAAACAAAATATACAAAAAAAATGAAATGAAGAATATGAAAAGCGATTGCAGATAGTTTCAAAAGACTAAGACATGTAAAAAAAGTGCAAACATATTTTGCTTACTAAATATAATGCATGGGTAGGGGGATACCTAAAGCATAAATTAATTTTATTAAATAAGTCCATTATATAAACATTACATTAATTTTTAAAATAAAAATGCAATACTTTGAACAATACATAAGTACATATAACATTAAAATATTTAATATTTTAAATATTGTTTTAAGATGTATTATAAATGTGTTATGAATGGGGTTCCCTGAAACATTTATAGTGAGATCGAAAAAGTTTAAAGACCACGGCTCCACAGTTAAGGTATTCACTACTTGCGACAACTTTTTTTTTATTAAAAAAAATGGAGATATGGGGATTTGTTTGTCCTCTTTAGATTTGTTTAGCCCATTTTATGAAAAATATGCTGAAATTAAGACAGGGAAAAAGAAATTATTATTACTAAAATGAGAAAAAATGGGTAAAAATTTATTATAAATAATATAAATGCTGCCGAATCTGTACCAAACGTTTATGAACAAATTTTCAATTTTTCTATTCTGTTGTGTTGCTATGTTATTCATTTTTGAAGTGACCTTTAGGATAAGAGATATTTTAAATTTTACAAAAACTAGAGCACTTTATCTTAGTTGTTTTATGAAATTGCTTAAAAAAACAGTGGTTTTATTCACATTAAGGACTGTAATTTTTGTAATAAAACGGTGATTAATAAACTTGAAGGTTAAAACACTTCTACTATATATATATTATACAGAACATACACAAAACAAATTCAGTTATTTATTTCCAAAACTTTTTGAGCAATCTCTTGCCCCCCATTTGAGCATTTTCAAAAAAACAAAACACATTTTGAGTAAAACGCGTTTTAAGGTATGACATCTTGCTTAAAGTAATGGCATTTTCTCTAACTAAAACTCTTATAGTTTTTGTTTAATGAACGGAAAATGATAAATTTGATATTTTTATAAAGCTAATAAGATGGCCTATTTAAAATAAAATCATAAGCAAATTTGTCAATTTTTGGCAAAATTCATAATTTTAGGGTAGTCGGATACCTTAAACAACATCTTTAAACGGAATTCAAGAATCAGTTAAAAAGGAATTACAAAACCATTATGTATTTCAAATCCTAGCATTCATGACTTGCCAAAAAAGGTGCTAACGAAGCGCTGTTGTTAAATAGAGAGAACTTCTTTAAATTAGTGGGGAACTACAATTGTCTCTATTCGTCTCCTGACCGCTTTTATAAGCTTTTGAATAAACAGAAAAACCTTCTTACAATCTTCGCATCGTCATTTAAAAAGGAACAGGACTTAATTTTCTCTAGCATGGAATTTTTTTTTTCTTTTACGCCTCTGTATCACCCCGGAATCGATTTCCTCAACTATTTTTAAAATTCTACTCAAGAAAAAAAGCATGCTTAGAGTCTCCCCCCCCCAAACCGTTTTGAGAGAGTCTCTACTGAACAAAATAAAGGTGTTTGCTAAATTTCTAGTTTCTAGGTATGGTAGTTCCAAATCGGGAAATTTTATATCCCGCAACGTAACTAAAAGGTGTCGGTTTCCACAAAACTCGTTTACGAATATCGTGCTTTTAAAAGAAACATGCATGCCACATTTCTGCTCCGTAAACCTGATTGTAGAAAAACAGGATTTTTTTTATGTATATAACACCTCTGTAACTCTCCTTCGCAGTTGTTTTCCATAAAACTCATTTTTAGCGGCTGTTTAGCTTTGCATACAACAAAGCAAAGAACTTCTTTAAAACGGAACTTCTTTTATCTATAACGCCCCCTTAATTCCACAACCATGCTTGGGAGTCGATTTCCCCAGTACTCGTTTTTCATAGATTTCTGCTACAAAAGCATGCGTGCCAAATTTGTCGTTATAAAATCTAATAGGTCAGAAATGTGAATTTTCATCAGTGATGCCACAGCAAACCATTTCGGGACTCGATTTCCAGAAACCTCGTTCTTAATGAAACTTTACTCATCAAAAGCAACATGCCTGCTAAATTTCAAGTGTGTAGGGTTTTAATTCCTGAGATCTCGTAATGAAGGAGTGAATGAATGAGTGAGTCGTTCTGTAAATATACACAAAAGAAACTAATATGGTTGCAAATGCTTTGAGACTGGTGTCGGAAATGAATTGGCAAGGATAGTGATATTTTTGCACAGAATATTACCTACACAGCATACATTATTCATTTTGCTAGTAGAAGCAAATTTTTTTACCTTAAAATTTTTTTAATAACATTTCCTGAAGCCTTCAAGTTGTTTCTTGAATTGATATTAAATTTTTGAATTGGAATCTTAAATTTTAACAATATTTCTGTTAACTCACATTCAACTATCACAAATTATACGATGAGGAAACAGAATAGGATTTATTCTAGCTTGAATTATAATGTTTTGACCAGTTTCTTTTTAAATCAAAATTCACAATGCTATCTCTTACATTAAATGTTTATTTCTTTCCTGAAATGTCACATAGAAAACATTTAAATTGGTATAAATCACCCGTTAGATGTAGCGAATTTAATTGAAACTCATTAAAAAGCACTTAAGGAAGAAAATCTAGTTACTCAAAGACCCATTTTTAAAGTAAATAATTGCATTCAGTCGTGAGTGTTTAAAAGTGTCCCCCCCCCCCTCCCTTCTTGAAAATTTCTTCTTTTCAATTTAATATTTAAATTGCAAATTTCTTTGAAACCATATTTGAGAATCTACTAATGGTGGTTTTGATGGAATATGTTTTGCTTTAAGTGAATATATAATCAAAACAACATTTTCTCTTAGTTTCAAAGTAGCTTCGATTAAAGATAGTGAATTAAACTAAGTTTTATAGATAATACACAATGCGTTAAGAGCTATTAATCATATGTTACGCTCATATAGTTTTAACCAATAACTATTAGAATTCTTAATGAGTATAATGGATTATACGTTTTCTATATTAATTGTCATAAGATTTTACATGCTGTGAAAAATTGCGTATAATATTTCAATTTATAACATTGAATTTGGAATAAAAACCAGTTTTCTATTTGGAATTCTTGAGAAAAAGGCTTCAAAACTTCGAGTAATGTATTTAAACGAATGTAAATTCTAAACATCTATCCATTTATTTAATATTCATTGTACATTTTTTGTTTCACTTTACAATCAATTACTGGAAATACATGAAACAGGAAATTCAAATTCATACTTAGTGTGGTTGATTTAATTACTGAAGATTTAATTATCTTATCAATTATTTTATGAGTTAATATATCGCTATTTAACTTCAAAATTTTTTAAAAATATATTAATCTAGTATGATCAAACATAATTTTTACGTTATATTAAAGCATTGGAGGAGCTCGCAAAATTATCAAGGTATAAATCATTCAAATTCGTAATGATTCAACAATAAAAAGTGGAACTTATTTAGGATTTTAATTCTGAAAAAGTAGTCAATGTATTATTATGGATGAAAAAAGAATGAAGCAAAAATTATAAAGAAACAAGTTTTCTTCAGTAAAGTTTTACAAAATTCGGTGTATAATGGAATAATTTATTGAATCACAGAATTTCAGAAATATATTTATTAGCCACCGATTGCTTAGAAAATATAACTATTAAAACTCAGGTATATAGCATATATAAATGTAAATATTCATATGCAACATGTGATTTTGAAGTCGTTGAAATAATTAAACATAAATTTAAAATTTAAACATGTATTTTATATGCATTACTTGCACAATACTGATATAACCTAGATAAATGTTTATATACACTGAAATACAAATATTCATGTTATAATCTCTAACATTGAGTAGAACCTTTTCTGGCCTAGAGAAATATAGCAAATTACAGTGGCATTGACTCAGTCAGAACCGTCGGAAATGCTTTGAAGAATTATTTAACCACACTATCTCTGCAGCCATTCCATAATTGTGAAAGTGTTGACAGTGTAGAATTTTGTACACAAACTGAAATTTCTATTTTACCCCGTATATATTTTGTATGATTCATGTCGGTTAATCAATACGGACAAATGATTTGTAAATATTACCCAGAATGTTCAGCAAGCTAACAGTATACAATTTTGCCCTAGTGACACCCGACGCATTATCTCTACTAAAATTTCCTCAGGTTTCTTTGAGGGGGATACATATCCATGAATAGCTGCATAAGGTTTCCATATAGCAGAACATAAACATTTACTGTGAATGACTTTGGTCCTGTGTAACAAAATACCCATTCCACGCCATGCAGAAACAACCATCACTATTATGGAATCATACCCAGTTTACATAGTGCCTTGTTGGACCAATATACTTATGATATCGTAGGTTCAGCGCCACACTCAAATCTTACCATCGGCGCTTATCAAGGGAAATCGTGACTTATTTGATCAAGAAAATTTTTCCCTGCAGTCTAATGTCAAGTTGATATATTAACGACCTTAGTTGATGCATTAGAGGGGATGGCATGTTATTAGAGTAAATTTATCAACCTATTTCTCTTACTTTTAAATTCCTTGTGAATTATTCTTTATACACAATCTTGTTTCAAGCAAAACGAGTAAAAACGCTTCAAGAATAAATTGGTAGAAGATGTTATACGTAAATAACATTTTTTTTCCTGAGGAGAAAACTCAAGAAAGGAAAGGGTTAGTTTTGCATAATTGTTTAAAAATAAAATATCTTGAACTCTGTACAATGATTCTGAATTTTTGCACGCAAACAAATGATTCAGTCAATTATGAGACCAATTCTAAAACGTACTTCTGGTTTGAGAAAAAACATCTGCGGAATTTTAATGTATTATTCGTGTAAGAATAACAAATTTGAAACAAATTCCCTTTTATAATAATGTTTTGATAATTTTTTCTTGTTTGTCAAAACAACGATGGCATGCAAATGTCGCGGGTGTAAGAGGATTCGGGGAAAAAGCAGACATGATCTTAAAAATAGCTACTTTTACCCTATTTTTAACACTTTATAAACATATATAATTTTATGGCTTAACTCTAGGAGAAATCTGAAATCCTAACACTTAATTAGAGATATAAGTAGGGATTGCAATATATCGGGCCAAAAGTTCAATACGGGTTTTCGGTATTTTTTTTATCTTAATACCGGGATACAGGTTTTAATACTGGTAGCAGAAATTTTAGCAAAAGAAAGAAAAAACAGATGTTTCTTTGTTTTATTTTCCAGTTTTATTAGTGAGTGTAAATAGCATAAAAAATAATTTGCAACTAATACATTATAACAGTATATAAAGAATCACAAAAATGTAAAGGGACATTTAATTTATTTAAATCACACACAAAAAAGTGTAAATATCACTATTTAGTTTGTGGTACTATTACAAAGTTTTGAAATGTCATTTTAAAAAACATAATGTTTAAATTGTACTGTAATTAAGTCTGGAACGCGTATTTTTGTACAAAAATAACCAGCTGTCGAAAATGCTCTTTCAGCATCTACGTTTGTTGGCGGTACTGTTATATAACAATACGTGATAATTTTTCCAAGTATTTACCTCTAAATCCCTTTTCAAATAAATCGATTTCGGATAGTTATGGATGTAGCTCAGCGTTTCTCAAACTGTGGGGGTCTGATAACCCCAAGGGGGTGTGATAACTCTACGAGAAGGGCACAAGTATATTAAAAATTCGAAAACAAAAGATTATTTTAAAAAATATTAATTTACTGAAAGTAGCAAACAAATTATATTTTGATATAATAAAAAATAGAACACACATTTACACTTATGTAATACACTTATAAATAAATATATCAGTACTGCACAACTAATTTTATAATTAATTTAACAATGCCAAGTTAAGAACAAATTTGATAATAACTAGTGACCCCATGGGCTTGTATTAAAACACTTTTTTCTTAATAATTTGTGCAGTTTATAATTAATCCATTAACTGCCGATTAAAAGTTACTCGAATCGTGCTCCACTGCCACCGTTTTCAACGTAGACGCGTGAATGTGATGTTTTTTTCGGGGAGGGGGGGAGAGCAAATCCTCTGAAATAAGTAACTTCTTCCCAAACACTGTCAAGGTCATTTTATTGCATTCCAAAGCCTTCGGAATAATTTTAGGGGCAGCATTGCACAGAAAAGATCGTACTTCGGAAAGACATATATACGTCCAGAAAATTAATGTTTTGGCTGAGCGAGACATTTATATACGCCTGTGTCACTTAAAGGTTAAAGTCGTATTGTAGCTTCATCGTCAAAGAATAGTAGAACAGAATTCAATGCATTGTTATTGTATGGAGGGGGGCGATGAAAATTATGATTGAATATTGGGTCGGGAATATTGAAAGTTTGAGAAGCACTGATGTAGCTGATTTCTGTACTATATTTTGGTTTCTTGAAATGTTTTCAACTATCGTAAATTCTAATTTTTATTCAAGAGACAATTGTTTTCACATTTGACATTAATGTCATGATCATCTTCGAAAACTGTACCGAATTCGTCTGAATTTAAATAGGTTTGTGGGTTAAAAAATTTAAGAAAATTTACTATAAACTTGATCAAATTTGAATTGGTTAGTCTCTTTTCTTCTTTTTGATTTTCAAAATAATTATAATTATGTAAATACTGTAAGATATTTCTATTTCAGAGACAATTTTAAAAAATTTCAAGTACAGATATAAAAGGGTACAGGTATCGTGATATTGATAAATTAGAAGCTAGCTTATTAGTGTGCGACGTAGTTTATATTTGAGCGTATTTAAGCTATTTTAGATTCAGTTGAGGATCCGTAGTAGTATCCCCGTGTTATAGAATCTCACCTCCACGCTTTACTATTTAATCGCCTGCCTTAATTAGATTGTTATTGTGTCTGATTGATATTTTGGTAACAATAAATTAATTAGAATAAAATCATGTCTGATGATCATTCAGTTTCTCCCACACACCTAGCCGGTTTTACAGGTAGACAAGGAGTTTCAAAGTCAAGCTGGAACCGACAGGTATTAGATCGTTTTTAAACTAAAATCTCATTTAAAGAATAGTTCCTCCAAAAGAATAAGTAGAAGAAATCGAATATAGTATCCGTTACACAATTACCATTTTTAACCATTGCATAGCCTATAAGTAATTAATATACATAGTTTTTAACTATAAAATAACTTAATTAAATAGTTTATTACAGTAATGAATAGTTGTATTTGTATAATTATTCATTTGTATATTTGTGTGCGTTGTGTGTGTATGTAAGTGTGTGATTATATATTTTAGTAATAGAAATCAGTCTTCATTAGAAAATGATAAAATCTATTCACACGCACATAGAGTACATGAAATCTGTTTTAATCCCCAATTTATTTCATTTCATACAGCCTGACAAAGAAAGCAGTAAGCAATTAGACTAAAAAGGATTTAGGCAACAAATTGGATATTGAAGAATTCAATAATTACGTAACGAAAATAATGCAAGGACACTTATTTTTTTAACCATAGTTTAATGCATTTCTTAACAGGAAAAATTAATGATTTTTCTTTTTCATCTCATCATCGAATAAGAATATTTATCATGTTTGAAAGTTGTTTTATCGTTTGATTATATGTAAATGAAGTAACATTGATACTCACGGAAAATCTAAAGATTAAAAGTAAATTAAGTGTAAGACAAAATAATAGTAGTCAAAATGATAACGACATAAACATGATTTTTTAGACATTGATCAAAACTTTGTTTTAATCCCTTTAAGAGCATCTCTTCTTATTTTATGTGTCGCAATTTAATGAACCATGTTTCTTTTGCATGGATTTTTTTTAAAAAATCAGTGTTTCTTAATTAGCTTGTTATTAAAAAATAAATCGAAACAAAGGGCAAACATTATTCGATTAAGTAAAGTGAAAATAATGGGTGAACAGAAATAATTGGATTCATTTTAATGTTATGAAGCAAAATTAAAAGGTGTGACAAAGCATGCTGAATTAATATATACTGTATTAATTTCTGTGAATTTCTTTTCGAACGTAGATTATCAAATTAGTTTTAAGTTTTCAAACTCGCATTCAAGATTTTTTAGGCTTGTTTTTAGGCAAATGCAGTGTTTTAGATTTCTCATTGACCAGAAAACTTGTTGGTAGGATCCAGTTTCAATGAATAAAGAAGCTAAAAATGAAAATATAAACTCATTTATGCTGGAAAGTGTTTTCCAATCAATCCATGTCATGTGATTACATTCTTTTTGGAATTAGGCAAATAATTACGAAAAACGTTGGAATAGAAACAAACTATGAAACCTGTATTGCAATGTAATTATATAGCTAAAACTATGTATAAAAGGGTTTTTTTTCTAAGTGTAAAACAGTGTTTTGATAATTTAGGATGTATTCCACACAGGAAACTCATAACTTTTCTCTAGGTACTCATTATTTTTTTCTAAGAACTGAATACTTCTGAAATTCCCTTTGAGGTCGCCTGTGGTGTTCAAAAAGGTGGGGTTCGTGGGCTCAAATCCCTCCCATTCCCCGAGATAGTTTTAATTTTTAGCATTAAATATTACGTTGGGTGATTTCTCATGTTCATTTTTTCTATGAAATCTAAAACCTTCCGTTAAAGGCAGACTATATGCCACTGGTAGTAACAATGCGTACGTTGTATGGCTTTCGTTCTGAGGAATATTAAATTACTTGAACAATACAGGAGGCAAACAACTTTAAGAAAAAGCTGCTAGTTACGAATGTCATGTTTATGAAATGTATTTTGTGTGCTTATACTGCTTGAGTCATCTTATAAAGTAAGTGCGACATATATTTTCCTATCAAAAAATATTTATACGCAATATTCGTAGCTCTACAGGATATTTCACGCAGGCAGTGTTTAACTGACAGTGGCATATGCGTTGTGTTAGTGAATATGTATACTTTAAATGAAAATGGGAGTATGATATATATTTAAGAATGACTAGCGATTTCTTGGTAGAAATTAAAGCACATGCATCCCATTAGTAAGCGATGTGACAAATGATAAAAAACATGCTAACGAATATTGAACTTATTAAATATAGAAGGAAAACAAATGTAGAAGTATACAGTAAATTGATACTATTATATTATATACATCACACTCCGATTGATTTTAAAATATATTTTAAATAAAAAATGGACAATATAAAAATGAATCTACAAACTTTTCAGTATTTATGACTTATTGACAAAAAAACAATCACAATTGTGCTAGAATATTAAGCAACATAGAATGCACATTCCTAGGATTTATACCGCATGATCTGGCATCAGTGTGCAAGCCACAAAATTCGAGGAGACAATTTCAATCGAATATGCTCCAAAATTCAATCGAAGTGATACTCGTTGGCATGTGCAATAATCAATAGAACTTGTATAATACATGTTGATAGAATGTGTTGAGTATTAGAGATTGGAATGTTACAAATAGATGGAATTCACGCCCATTACTCCATGTATAGGTTGCAGTATCATATGAAAAGACAAATTTCCAAATGCTGTTTAATTTTTGTTTTGTTTATACCAGTATAATTATATAAATACATAAATGAATAAGTTTGTGTATTTTTATTAAATTATATTTTTATTTTTATGACTGAAATTGCTAGTCGTTATTAGGGCTGGAGATCAAAATACTATGGCGTTAGTTTAACTGATAAAGTGATGAAGATGATTCAAAAAAATATAAATATAATATAATTAATACAGCGTTTCTCAGACTGTGGGGTGCGCCCCCTTAGGAGGACGTGATAACCCTGCAAGCATACTAAAAAGTTGAAAACAAAAGTTTATTTAAATTTTTTTTCATTTACTGAAAGTAAACAAACAAAATACATTCTGATATAATGAAAAATAATATAATATATAGTAAATAATATATAATTTTTATATAATATATCCCTTTAATCCGATTAAAATTACGCAATACGCTCCTCAATGCCACCCTTTAAAACGTAGGCGAGCGTATGTGGTGGGATAGAAAAGGAATACATAAGCAAATCTTCTGAAGAAAGTAAATCCGTCGCAAACACTATCAAGGTTTGCATTCTAAAGCCTTCGGAGCAATTTTATCAAGAGCATTGTACAGAAAAGATCGTACTTCGGAAAAGTGTATATATACGCCCGGGGCAATAAACGCACTGGCTGAGCGAGACGTTTATATACACCGGTGGTACTTGAGAGGTTAAAGTCGTATTGTAGCTTTAGCGTCAAAGGGCATTATTATTGAATTCAATACACTGTAATTGTATGGAAGGGCGCGCTGGAAATTATCATTGAACATTGGGTCGCAAGTATTGAAAGTTAGAGAAGCACTGAATTATTATCAATCAGTTTAAGCTAAATATTCATTTCTGATTATATGTAATAATTAATTTAAATTTTCTCTTGAGAAATTTTTTTCTTGATAGTTAATATTTACTTTACATATACATTAGGTTTTAAGGAAACAAAACAAAAAATATTCCGATAAATGGTCACCAGAGCATCAGTTGTGATTGTACCTCTTTTTTTCGAGGAAATATGCAGGGCTTTGCCTCACAACAAACTGCCAGCATGACGGATGCGAGGTAACACCGACATGTTATCAAATTGCATAATCCCTAGCCTGGCTGATAAACCCATGCTGGTAGGTACAAGTTAAGCAGGATGGCATTTCACCCCATATTGTAACGAGCGTGAAAAAGTTTCTGCACTCAATGTTTAGAAAGGATCACATGCTGAACTACCATTTCCGTCATGCTTGGACACTCAGGTCCCCAGACTGTAATTCGAGTGATAATTGGTTGTGGAGCTATACTTGAAGCCTCAAGTCTAAAATGATTGCCCGACCGCATTAAAGATGGGAAAAAGCAACATATGAAGACAATTTCTTACTGTATTAACAGATATGATACTCAATGCTGTTCTCAACATTGTCTCTCTACTACAGGTATTATTGATGAATGATGACGGGCATTATCACCATTTCATATAAAAACATCGTTTATTGCTCAAAATTTATCATGCTAATTATTACTTTTGTTACAATTTAAAATGCGCTCTGTGGGCGCACTGTTTTGCACTTTTTTATTTCAATAAAACCCTATGTCATTTTAAACATGTGTGTCAATTTTTACCTCTCTACTTAAATTATCCCATAAATTATTGAATTTTCAAATGTTAACGGACTTTTGGATATCTTGGTATATTTTGTATAAATTGTAAATATTTTGATTTATCTACTCGACTTTATATGAGTAAAGTATTAGTTAATGATTAATTTTGTAAAATGAATTAGACGTCTTGTTTCACATTCTGTTGAAACATTTTCTGATTCAGGAGTGTTAGAATCTTTCTTGAACGTCATACCAAAATAATTAATAATGGTGAATTATTTGTATCCTTTTTTCTTCTCAGCTGGATAAACTTCTCCTATTTTTCATAGATGATAATATTCGGAAAAAAGTTATGCCGCGTTCAAAGTTTATATTCTTCACGTGCATGCTTATAGATCATATAAATTGATTATATACTGGAAACCTGGATGAAAAATAGCTCTCAAGTGAATAACGATTTTGAAACCCAAGTATTGAGAAATGAATAAATTTGTAAGTTTATTTTAAGGGGGATCATTCACTTCAAAACTTAGAATAATGCTATAAACCCGAGGTGGGCATTACGTCGATCGCGGTCGACCAGTGGACAACCTAGACATTTTGAGGTGACCGCCTAAAATTTTACCAGTTAGTAATTATACAAGAAAAATTCAAGATTGGCTGACAGTACGCTGACTGAGCCTTATACTGACTCTAACAACAAAAACTAACTTGAGAAAAAAATATTTTATTTTTTTAATATATTTTGAATTGTTTCATAATAAATGTATCATTTTATATGATTATATTTGGGGCTATTATTATTAAGTTTGTAACTTGCGTTCTGAATTAAATGCGGTTTTAAAAGGGTTGTTCTTTTATTTTAGTTCTGTAGGGGTATATATATATATATATATTAATATATGTATATATATAAAGCACATATTCTGTACTTATTTTTAAATTATATTAAACTTTTCCTCACCTCACCACACGTACGATATTGGGCAGTAGCGTACACAAGAATATTTAAAGGGAAGGCGTCGAGAGTTGAAGGTCTACCATTCTCGTATCGTACCCCAATACGCAGTCAGACATATTTTTTGATTTTGTCGATTGTCGGGAACAAAAAACAGCAAAAAATAAATTACTGAATAAATAATTTACACTAATAAATAAAAAAAATTACTAATATAAATACTTCATTAAATTTCACATGCTATATACATGGGGTTATAATGAATCAGGAAAACATTATGGGTTATGAGGAAGGGTCCGGACGCGTGGAGCCCTCCCCCGCCCTTGTGTGCGCCACTGACACTGGGTGGACCGCGAGTCCTTAGAAAAATTAGAAGTAGCCCGCACCCTGGAAAAGTCTGGCCACCCTTGCTATAAACCTATATTTCTCATTTTTTTTTTATACTCGACGAAAATTTTTAACATGTTCTTCTCCATTGCGCTGTCTGTAACACTCTTCCCAGTATTATACAAATAGTATTTGATGATTTTTTTTCTGTGATTAGATGTAAGTAATTATGTTTAAACTATCAAAGAAAATTTGTTTAAATTTCCTTTGAATTACGAATAAGGTCTATTACAACTCTTATTTGACCATTGAAGGAATTCTAATTGTATTTTTAAAAAATAATCATCTAATTTGTTTTCGTACATTTTATGCATATTTCTTATGTATAAAATACTTGAAAAAATGCGAACCTAGCTCTTTCATTTTTTTTTCCCTTGAGGAGACGAAATTGAGGAATTGAAAAAAATTGCTAAAGAAATCGAATTTAATTTTTTAGCCTAGAATATTTATATGTATATATATATTTCTACAATACCAGAAAATTTGAAAGTTCTTGGTTTAAAAATCCCAGAGTTGTGGAGATTTTTATGCTCATTTTCGTCTACATCTCAAAAGTAAATAAAAACTTTAAGCGGATTTATGTCAGAAAGAAAACACAACTCATTTATCTTTATTTAAAATGCCAAGGTATTTTTTCTATTTTGCTAAATACTTTAAAACTTTTCGACTTAATGCTACTACTGCATGTGATAAAAAAAGTTGGTATGCATTTTTGAATCGAAGAAATATATATTTTTTAAATATTGAATTTAGAATTTATACTTCTTTTAAGGAATTTTCAATAAGCGTTCACAAAAAATATTTTACAAATATCAATCATTTTATCACAAAACTCATACCTACTTTTGTTATATGTATTTTCGTGTACTTATAAATAAAATTTCCTGTGAGTACGTCAATTTTTATAGGGGGAGTAGTATTTTAAAATCACTTCATAAATTTTAAAATCTTCCCTGAAAAAATTCGATGGTTGGCTTTCTATGATATTTTGAGCGCACAAGATCGTATATATATTTATTACGAATGGATAGAGAGAAACCGAAAAAATTTTAATCTTTTCATCAAAAATCTTTGTGTTAATTGTTTTAATGAACTATTTCTATTTAAACTACTTCGGATGTAATATATAAGTAATGGGTTTATTTACATAATACGAAACAAATCAAGCAATTTTATTCTGATTCATTTTTTAATAATGATGATGGATAATTATTTGATTTCGGTATTGTTTCCTAATCGAATATTTTATTTCATAAATTTTCTCAATTGGAGACTACATTGCTTTTGACAATACTAATAAAGTCACTAAAAGTTATGCCAAGTAAAGGAATGGCTACTTCCGTGAAGCTTGATTAACTGTTTAAATTAACGTGGAAGTTAAGGACTAATTATCATTGATTTTGTGTTCTCAGTGCTTAATTCAACAGAATACTTCATTTTTCATTAAGACACATTTAATGTCTTTTGATTTATGTGCAGCTTGGCCTTGATCTATTTGTTGACACACATTCCCGTGAAGTTTTTCAAGACATTCACTTTCCTTTAGGTTGTTTTTAAATAAAACATATAATCGAAATTTATCTTCCTTTGTATGTTACGAGCTTATCATAAATTACAACATTTATTAAATATCGTAAATGTGTAGTTCCTGTGGCACACTCAGCAACCATAATGCGTAATGTAGTGGTACATTTATATATATATATATGTATATATATATATATATATATTGTGTGTGTGAAATGATGTATATAGTCAATAAAAGCGACTATATCTTTACAACAGAATGGAGAAAAGCCACAGTTTCAATAAATGTTCGTAAATGATAAAAAGTAAGGCTTTTCATGAAAGTGAAAAAATAGTTACTCGTGATGATGTATAGAAAATTTTAAAAAATTATAAATAACAATCCATATGCAGAAAAATAAAAAAAAATTATAAAACTGAAAAAAAAGTAATGAAAAAAAATAAGTCACTTCCTACTTAGGTCAACAAAGATAAATATTATTTTAGTTACTTTTTATCAAGTAATTACAATTAATATAAATAAGTATATGCATTTTACAGAATCACAGTATTAAGTGGCAAAGCAATGGTTTTCCTAGCAGTTTTCCATTTTCCTTTCCATGTGTTGAGATATTATATTTTGTTTGCTGCTACTTATTCATTCATAAATCACATTCTCGGGAATTAGGCTATCCAAGGTAGAATTCGAAATCACATCCTTTGGATTAGAAGTCCAAAACGCTATCCATTGCGATTTTCCTTTTCATATATGATGTTGGACTATGGTTTTTGTTTGTTACTATTTATCTATTAATTAAGCTTAACTAATGAATTAATATTTAAAAAATCTCTATTAACATCAAATGTTATCCAGTACTATTTTAAAAAAAATATTTGAACTTGAGTGGATGAATAAAAAGTATTTTATTAAAGATTGAAAATTTAAAGAAGATATATATATATCTAAATAAATATATAGGGAGAGTGCGATCTATAGTAGGAATTGAAAAACCAAGATCAAGAGTATAGTCTGTGTTTTTTTTATACAAGCCTCAAACATCATCCTAGTGTTTGTGATATACTGGCATGCATTGAATTATCTACTAGAATTTCGACTAAAGACTATGTTAGACTAAAAGGTTGATTTTATTATCCGAAGAGTGAACACGTCTATCAATATGTGTATTTTAGCTCTCCTCATGTAAATCCGTTGCAGAATTATGCATAAAATTTTTTTTCTTGATGGTGTAGTAAATTTATTTATACACATAGTATGGTTAGTAAAATATGTCGTAAAAATTGAATTTAACAAAAGAGAATCGCCAGAACGAATGTTGCGGGGGGGGAAAAAGAACAATTGAAGTAAGTGCACGAAAGACAGATATTTTTTAAAATTTACATTCTTTACAGTAACGCAAACTTCAAACCAGACGGTGAACTGAAAACTTAAATTCTGAATAGTTAGAAAAACATCGAACGACACAACCGGAGAATAGAAAACTTAAAGAGCCTGAACTGTTAGAAAAGTAAATGAATCACGGAATGAACCACCATGAAAATATTGGAACTTAAAGACATAGTTTAATGTTAGGTTTAAATGAAGATGAACAACATGTTGAACATTTGGACAACGGTGACTTATTCGCAGATGAAGGTATGAAAGTTACTTTTTTTCTGCTTACAATAAATTGAAGGAAAAAATAGAATTAAAACATATAAATAGAAATAGAATATAATACATGCAAATTACAGGTGAGCATCCTTGTAATTTGCACAATGGATGACCGGTCCGCCTTTAGGCAGAAAGGGTTACCCCCTAGTATATACTTAATTTAAAATAATATTCCTACACTATCTGACCAAAAGTATCCGGACACTCCTTAAAAAAGTGGTTCTGGCGAGTGACGCAATTTGATACGTAATTGAAAGCTATAAAAGTGTTGGTAGTGGTTTGTGAGATTGTAATTATGCGTTTATGAGGCAATGAGTAAGTCAAAGGAGCTTAGTGAGTTTGATCGTGGCAGTATAGTGGAATGTCACCTTTGTGGGAAATCAGTTTGTGAGATTGCGGAAAATCTACAAAAGCCTAAATCCACTGTGAGTGATGTAATTGTGAAGTGGAAACGTCGAGGCAGTGAAACGGCAGAAAAACAAACCAGTAGGCTGAAAATACTTGGTGAACGCAGCCGCAGGACTGTGAAAAGGGTAGTAACACAAAATCGCAAGTCCTCGTTGGTGGAAATTTCTCAGGAGTTCCAAAGTTCATCAAGAATTAGTGTTAGCAGCAGGACTGTCCATCGAGAGTTAAAAATCTTGGGATTCCATGGTCGTGCAGCCGTTCACAAGCCAAACATCACTCCACAGAATGCGAAGCGTCGACTGCTATGGTGTAGAGCTCACCGTCGTTGGACTGTGGACATGTGGAAAACTGTTTTTTGGAGTGATGAATCTCGCTTTACAGTCTAGCAGTCGGATGGACGCGTCGTCTGGGTTTGGTGGATGCCCGGCGAACGTTTCTTTAGTGACTGCATTGTGCCGACTGTTAAGTTTGTTGGTGGAAGCATAATGGTGTGGGGGTGTTTCTCGTGGTTTGGCCAGGGTCCGTTAGTTCCTGTGATTGGAAACATGGACTCTGAGATGTATGTGGACATTCTGGACAATGCTGCACTCTCAAATCTATGGCAATATTTCGAGGTAGGCCCATTTTCTCTTCCAGCAGAATAACTGCTCCATTTACATATCAAAGCTTGAACAGACGTGGTTTGACGAAATGGGTGTTCAAAAACTGAGCTGGCCTTTTTAGAGCCCCGATCTAAATCCCATAGAACACCTTTAGGAAGAATTAGAGCGCAGATTACTTAGCCAGCCAAATCGACCATCCTCACTGCAAGCACTTACTTCAGTTGTGATGGACGCCTGGAAATCAATTCCTATGGTCACCTATCAAAAATTGATGGAAAGTCTTCCCAAACATGTACAGGTTGTCATCCATGCAAAAGGGGGACCAACACCATATTAATATGTGGCTCAGGACGCTCTAAGTTCATACCACTGGGTGTCTGGATACTTTTGGCCAGATAGTGTATACTAAAGAGGATGAACGTAAATGAACTGTATCAAGAAATGTAAGTAGCTTTCGATCTTGACAATTACCTTTACTTTCGAAATAAGATTGAACAGTATTAATCGAATTCAAGTTTTTATTTCTGAAAGTAATTGTTTAGTTTCTTGCCATTACACCCACTTCACTGCGCATTTCATAAGTATGATTTTGTACTGTTTATATATAAATAGATTATTGATGTCTTCCTTCTAACATTCAGCGTTCGATTGTACTTAAAAACTTTCTTATGGCACTCTCATTTTGATTAAAATGGGGCAAGATACCTCAATTCATAAAATGAAATTTAAAGAACTTTACATTTCCATAATGCCCCTCTTTCCTAAAAGTAATTCCCTTTGCAAAATCTCTACTCAACAAAAGAAATATATTTACCAAATTTCAAGATAGCTGGGATAAAATGTAAAAAAATGGGAATTTTATTTACACACCCCTTTACCTCAAGCAACCTAACATGGGAGTTGATTTTCGCAAAAACCGTTTTTATATAGCAGATTTCAACGCAGCAAAAGAAAATAATTGTCAAATTTCAAGTCTGTTGCTCTGTTTGTTCAAAAACTGGAGTTTTCATTTTAACTCCCCCTTACTCCTTTGCAACCCCTCTTGGATTTCAGCTCAACAAACGAAATTTGCTCACCAAATTTCATGACTGTAGGTCTGATAATTTCAGAGATCTTGCGATAAGTAAGTGATTCGGATTTGTCCTTTATATACGCAAAATTGAAATTAAGTCTTTAAAGTGATTTTGAAACTATTATACAATTTAATTTTTTCTCTTTAAAGAGAGAGAGAACATACCTTTATATTATAAATACTACAATATATTTTTTTCTGCACGAGGCATTCACTATTACCTGTGATTACGAGGATTTCCTTTACTCTTAAGTAAAAGATGCAGATGTAATTAAAGTTGAAACTTAGTTGCTCTTTTCTCATGAATCACATGAAAATATCAACTTAGGAGGAGCAACAATAGCAAACTTTATCTTAGAGGAAACTATTACTCTAAATATAAGTAAAAGAGGAATTTGATACAATTTGAGATCGCTATACTAAACTTGAAGTTAATTTTATCTGTGTAATATTACAATATGTCAGTCATTGTAATATCTGAATTACTGAATTCTCTACAAACCTCAATCTCTTAACTCAAATCGCTCCTGTAGCCTACCCACACACACAAATTTAATACATCATCCCACCTGTATATTTTACTGTAAGAAGCTTATAAAAAAATCTAGAAAATGATTTCTCTTCTACTCCGTTGGATTTGTAAAAAAATCATGGAATGAAACTGAGTTCTCTATGGAAAAATTGAATCCACAGTACAGAGAATAAAATTATATAAAAATACAACCTAAAATAAGAGCACACCTCAAATTTTTCGTATTTTGAAGGAATTAATAAGCGGATAATACAGGCAAAAGCCAAAATTACGGCAAAGAAAAGATCCCATACATTCCTCAAAATCTCCAATATGACACTAGTTTGAACATCCTTTCAATGTATTACAGCTTTTCAAGTAACTAGAAATAATACACAAAGGTGTATCTAACAATTCCACCTTCCCCGCAGAGCACACACACATTTCCCATCGCCAGTTTTATTTTTCTCCAAAGAACAGGGGGTGTCAAAATTTGAAAGGATCAATTCCGGACTATATACAGATGATGTTGCAGGTACACTTAATTCTGCGGTGACAACAACAATTTGGTTTGATTCAGAGATCGGAGCTCTTGCAGTATTGTAAAATATAATTTTTTTTAAATTCTTCGTAATATCCACTCTCTGTGTTTTCTTTCTTAGTTATATTTCTGAGAATGTGATGATTAATAATTAATTTATATCACTCCTCACGCTTCGAATACCTAGGGATTAAGTATGAGACATGCAATTCCAGAAAGCTAAATTAACTTTAGAACAAACCGGCAATCTGGTTTTTGCTACTACAAGTTAATGGTCTAAGCCAATGTTTCTTAAACTAGAGGTCGCATGGCTTGCAGCGGAGGTCGCCGAAGATTTTAGAATTTTGATACATCTTTTTACAAAACACAATTTATTTGCAATTAATAATTTAATTGTTTATTTAGATTCTTATTGGAGTAGCAATCTAATCCAAAGAATATTGAGGAAGTACTTTTTTCGGTGATGATGACTATTATTCAAAGATTTAATAACATAATTAAAAATAATCGTTAAATATCATAAAATTTCACTGTTTTTGGAAGGGAAAAAAAAACCAGATTTGTGCAAAAAATATTTTTTTAAAAAAAATAATTAGACATCCTAAACATAAAATCTCAGATTAAAGTATATATTACGGTTCAAAGAATATTCAGTAAAAAAATTTATTGGAGATTTTTATTCAATACAATGTTAATCAAATGTTCCTTAAAAATACCTATTTTTAACATTACTGAGATACAGATCCTGTTTCGTGAACCTACCCCCTTAACTTAAACTTAACATAAAAAAAAGATTAAAAAAGTAAATATGGAAAATAATTTAAGTAAGAAAATAGAGCAAAATTTTTAAACCGTATACCGTAAGTATGTGAAATTCCCTTTGCATTATAACTTATTTTTGTTAAAATTTAATCTTACAAGTCTTGTGGCTAAAAGAGTGGCTTATGCAAACACACACTCAAACATATATACATAGAGAAAACTCTAAAGGAATTAAATAATCCATTACAGACACAATATGACAAAATTAAAGTTTGAAAGCTCGACAAGTGCAAATAAAGGAAAACCAAATTCTCTCTCTTCACTTGATTTGTAATTTGAATGCTGCGTACAAATAAAAGTGACAGATTAATCAGATATCCCATAGCTTTAATTATATATATAGACACTTCTTAAACAACAGAAAGAAAGAGGAAATAAAAGGGGAAAATTTTACATATCGTGACCTTGAATGATATGAAAATACGAGTACAGATTACTCGCTAATTAGATTATCGACTTCTTTTCCTTAACATTTGTTCAATAAAACCTGTTTAAAATTTATTTCGAAATTTATAACAATTGTTCATTAATTGAAGCTGTTAATGGATTCATAATAAGCACTTTAATAGCTTTTTGAAATAATTTGATTTAAAAACATTAACTCGGAAAAATCCGCAAATCATATATTATTAAAATGGTACAAATAAAGAAAACAAAAATGTTAATACGATTTAGATTTTTAAAAAAGGCTAAATTTACCAGTATGTTACTAGAGTAAAGATTATTGCAAATCCCATGCTATATTTAAATGGAAAATTTAGAGCTTTATAAAAAAAAAATTTAAGAGGATTAATGCTATTTTCCAAAATGTTTTTGTTTAAAAGAAATTTTGATCATTAGTTGCACACATTCATAACATATTTCCATTCAATAAGAAATAAAAACTGATAATCCTTTAAAATATCAATCTTTCTGTATACATCTAAAGTATAACTGATCGTTTTGTAAGGTCCAGGTGTGCGAAGTATCTACCTATATGTATATATATTTATATGTATGTATATATAAGGGAGTAATAACTTAAATTGATATCTACTCATAATTCGAATCTCCTTCTTTTATAACATCTTATTCATAAATCCTAATACCCTATTTCGAAACGTGTCTCTTTCTCAAGCCTTAAAAACATGTTGGTTTATTACTGATTCTTTAGACCTTGAAGTTTGATAGATTTATTGGCGATTCCTAGAAATATAGGATCATATCACAATCAAGCTTCTTTTTAATTTTTTCGGCCACGACTATATAAAACACCTCTAATTAAAATGCAAATTTTTTGCTTGCAAATGTATTGTATATATGCATTTTGTGCACATACGTGCATTTTATGTATTAAAATAAAACCGTTGCAAAACAGAATGATCATGTTTGAGAATTCAAGACCGGCATTCGACTCCTTCTCCAAGTAAGAGATGCCGTACAAATGGGCCTACAAACGTTAGATATGTGTATAATCAAGGTACCCACGTTTGTATGATATGAAATTTTGGAGAGTGCGGTGTGCAAGCACAGATATTCCTTGCAACTGACCGAGGCGTTAAAGTACTTCCTTTACCAAAAGTTCTTGAGCCGTTTACACTTGGCACGTCAATAAAGAAATCACAAATAATCAAATGACACACACACATATACATATATATCGTATTCCAACAATCTTAGCTCCTAAGTCTGAGTTTTCTATTATCCTTCTGAAGGTATCTTATTTTAAATCAATGGCTTGTATTTCTGTTTATTATTTTTCTTTATTAGATTTATGACAATTTAGTACATAATTATGGATTTTATATACATATATATATGTATAACGGAATAATTATTTTACTTTTTATAAGTGTACACGACCAAAAAAGTTTTGACACAACAGTTTTGCTGCATAGTTTATTAAATATCTTCCTGTCTCTCTGATCATTTCCTTTCAAATTGACTGTCCATCAGCTCGTTCAGTTTTCAAAATGGCGTAACGCTTGTTTAATCTTAAATTTTGACACAAGTAAAAGTTTGAAGCAGTGTCGTAAAACTTGCCTTTTTGATGAGCCAATTACTGTTGTTTGGACGAGAGTCATTTCACTCCGAACCGAAGCTTCAGGGACTGAATTCATTTGATGAAATGTGAAAGAGAAGAGTGATAAAACAAACTTCAAGAAGCTTTTAAATTGACTCGGCCTCCTTTTGACGCGCGACTGTGCCTAATTTGGATCTCAGGACGTCTTCGTTTCTGATTAGATGCCAGGGAGAGGACCGCTGGGAAATATAATTTTAAGAACATTCTCAGTTTCGATCAAAAAATGACAAAGCATTATCGTAATCAACAATGACTAGGCTTGTTCGAAGTGAAAATAATAAATTTTAAGAAACATTCCACGCTGAAATATTTTAGAATGCTGTAGTTGTTCTGTCCTTACATAGTAAACCGTACATTGAAATGTCTTAAATAGATAAATTTTTTGAGTATTAGAATTCTTTAAAGTTTTCACACACACACACATGTTATGTTCAATTTTGATAAAAGACGAAAAATTTATTTTACATGTTCTGTTCTATATGAACTAAGAAGTTTATTTAGTTCTTGGCGCATTTTTTTAAAGATCAGGGAGTGTAAGATGTTATGATAAATACTAATTTAATCCTTAAGCAAATTAATTTATATAAAATCATAATTTTGAAAAAAATTCTAAAAATATCGTTTTTTGTCGCTGAAATAGGAAGCAATGCCACATTTTTCATTGCGAATTAAAATTATTCCAAATGATTTTGAAAACACTTAAACTTTTTATGAGATTTTTAATACAAATAATTTATTATAAATAAGGGATTTTTAATCAATTGGTTTCCGCCATACGGTTTGAAGCATTGGTTCCCAAACTTATTCTCAAGAAACATTTTTCATACAAATTTCGGCCATGGGCACTTCACATGAAAACAGTAATATCTCGACTTTTGCGAACCCGGGGTTACTAGATTTTCAAATCTTGTCGTTCCATCTTTTGTTTGAGAGATACTCAACTTGTTTACTCTCTACCCTCTTCATGTTTAGTTTTTGTACATGTTCGGACGAAACACGCAGAATCCACGCTTTGTCATAATAATTTGTTTTGTGCTATGGTAAATAAATTTAGGCGAGAAAATTAATTTAGACCGTAGTGATAGTTAGGGATGCAAAAACCGCTGGATACAATTAGCAGCTGACAATTGAAGATCTCATAGAAATAAATGCATGAGCAAGAGCAAGACATTGAAGGACTTAAGTCTTTATACCCTGTTCAATGAGAAGATCGAATGAATTTTAGGAATTTGACAGAAAGCCTCAGTTAAATAAAAAAAAAGAATAAAAAAATGTTAGCATGCTACAATTAAACTTTCCAGGGGGAAAAAATCTTTGAGCCGACAGACTCAATCATCAAATAACTCCTCTATCAAAATAACTTCGGTTTGCGATTTTTATTTGTATTATCTAAGATTTTATGAAAGATCTTTTTTTTTTCTAAATTGTATTTTCTTTCATCTCCGACCTCAACTAAAAATTTTTTATAAGTATTTATATTCGAAACCATTCCCCGTCTTACGCGGTTATCACTTAATCCCACCTTTTACGTAAGTTCGTGTATACTGTAACTACGTCAATGCATATAATAGAAAAACTACAATCTTAATAATTAATTTAATAAATTATTTTACGTACAAGATGTCTTTTGCATATTATACTTACTTTATATTTTACAATAAAAGTATAAATACTGTTTTATATTTAAAACAAATGAGACGTTGTTGCATTCACTTTGTGACGGATCTAAACGCGTCTATAACTAACCCTTTGGGGATTTTTCTGGGACAATAATATTATCAACCAAATTTCAACGAGTGAAGAAAGCGTTATTATGCAAATTAAGTATGTTCCATAAATTCTGTATTCGCGAGTTTTAGGAGTTAGTTGGTGAGTGAAGGATCGTGAAATGATTAAATGCATTTGGAGTTTATCAATTGAAGATTACTGAAAGTGGATCAATCGACAGTGATTAAATCCGGATAAGGATCGTCTTCAAGGACTTAAGCGTAGGACCTGACTTCATAAAAGTACAAGTATCGTGATCCTTATTTAAATAAAAGTCCAGCTTATTAGTGCGTGACATAGTTTATATTGATTTTGTTTAAGCTATCGTGGAATCAGTTGAGGGTCCGTATTATTATCCCCAGGCTAACGAGTCTCACCTCTCGCCCTTCCATCTGATCATTTATCGTAATTAATTATTATTGTTTCTGAATGATATTTTGGTGACAATAAAATAATTAGAGTGAATCATGTCTACTGATTATTCAGTTCCTCCCACACACCTAGCCGGGCCCGAGGGTAGACAAAGGAGTTAGGAAGGAAGCAGAAACCAACAAGCATTACAACTTTGCGTCTCGGAATCATGCACAAAACAAAACTAAACTCTTGACAAGAAGCAGGATTCTTTTATGCTGCCATATTTTAGACAATTATTACATGTAGCGCCGAAAATCCGTTCCTGTTTAAACCTGCATAGACGGCCGCACCCGCGATCGGCCCAACTTCCAACGTACAACATTTGTAATTATTTGTACTTTCTATACCTATCTATAATGTTTTAATCTAAAATTTTTGAATTTTACTTAAATTACACAAAAGGATTACATTTTTTCAATTCCTACTCTATTTTATATATATAGTTCACTATCTCCTTTTATATATACAATCGACTCTCGATAATTCGAAGTTGAAGGGACCAATGAAGAACTTCGAATTATCAAGAGGGTGGGGAAAAACTCCCAAAATGCACGAAGATAATTTTTTCTAACACATTTAAATTTGAAACTATGTAATAAAACAACAATTGTGCATATGTATAAAATTATTTTAAAGTGTTTTTAAAACGTACATATTATACAGCATAAATATTATACAGCTGTATTAAAATAATGCATTCAATACATGCATACAAAATCCTACGCATTTCTTCTTCACAATAGTGGATCATCCTTTCAGAACACATGTGTAGCAAGACCACGTGTTAAACAAAAGATATGGGCGGCTGACAACAGTTTCGGTTGGTCTATTGTTCCCTTGAAAAAGAAAGCAATAAAAGTTTATTATCACTTGAGGAACCAAAAAACACAAAGAAGAGGTACCAGACAAACGGTCATCAAAAAGACTATGTTTCAGGGGATACATGCAGAGACAATACAACGCAAAACTTGTAAGCTCCAACCCGTTTAATACAGGACTGTACATCATAGTGAGTGATCGAATTGTCGAGAATTTTAAAATATAACTTCGAATTATCGCATGTTGTATTCTGGCCAGCCACACATTTTACTTCGAAATATCGAGTATACCAAGACATATTGTTTGAGTTCGAAATATCAAGTTTTTCTAGAGACTGAGCATATACTTCGAATTATTGAGAGATTCGTATTATCGAAGGTTTGAATTATTGAGAGTCGACTGTATATATATATATATATATATATATATAATTCATAAATATACACAAAATAGTTATAAACCTAGGATAACAAGTCAAGATAGTAAAAAGTATATCAGCCACAGTAGTACTATAGCAAACTCCTGGCCTTAGGAACTAGGATTGCAAGTTTAAACAAAGTTTTGCGGCTAACCCATCTTCACCTGTATTTCCGAATACTCTGGGCCTTAGGGAAAGTAAGGAATATCAAAGGAAGTTTAACTATTACAAATAAAACCATAAACTATTAATATAAAACGATATATTTATAGCCTATAATAATTACTAGTATATGTTAAAATGAATTCTAAAAATTTAGATGAAAAAACTTACTACGTGAGTACACCAATAACCATTTTTCCCGCGCGATAGAAAGTAGTATATCAGTAACGCAAATTTTCAATCTTTAATAAACTACTTATATTCATCCATTGAAGTTTAAATACATTTTTAAAATTGTAGTGAATGGCAGTTAATACAGTTTTTTTCAAATATTAATTTCTTAATTTAATTTTTTTTTAATTTTGAATTTATTCTGCTTTACTTCTATCGAAGTTACAACTGGCTGCAACAGATGGCGCCAGTACGTTTTGCAAACGGAGTAGGACTAGGCTTTAAAAAATTTATGTTACTTATTCAACTTCATGTTGAAGAAAATGAATCACAAATAGTAAAATTTTTTTTATCACATATTATTTTGAAGTTGGCTTCAGTGACTCAGAGGTAGTGTACTCGCTTCGTAAGCCGAAATTTGTGAGTTTGACCCCAGCTAGAGTCGATAGATTTTCTGGATGCGAAAACCGTAGGCACGCATTTCATATGATTGTGTGGCATGTAAAAGATCCATTGAGTATCAATTTGGCTCTGGTACTCTCAAAAAATTAAATAACGATAATATTTAGTATCTGAAGAGAGCTTGATTAAAAAAAAATAAGTCAAGCGTCCAAATTCGGTAACGATGTTGCCACCATGAAATGGCTCATTCATTCGGAGACTTGTCGTGTTTGCAAATGCTAAGTTGCTAAAATACATCCCCATTGGGAAAAATATTAACCTTTTGCTGAATCCCTATCGTTGTCTATGCACCCCCAAAATTAATTTTAATTTGTGACGATCCCGTCAGCTATAACAAAGACTCCCATGATGCCTTCAAAACCACTTTTAGAACATATGATGTAAAGCAAGAGCTTTTAAAGATTCACAGACCCCTGGGGTCCTGAGTGCTTTTCTAAGAGATCTGTGAAGGTCTTATTTTGATGTTAGGATTTCCCTCTTTTACAGACTTTGAAAGGCCCGTGTGAAAATTAAAAAATTCACCATTCTAGACTAGATCACTTATACTTATCCCAATGAAAAAACTCTTCTAGAACACGCGTATTTCGATCAAGAATATTAATTCAGTTTCTTTAACTCTTCTTAATTTCATAGTTATTACTACAAAGCAATATATTCAAAAAAATATATCGGGGAAGCACACGTGCAAAAAGAGTCTGTATAAGTAGCAGAATGAGTCTTAGTATTATTGGGGAACCTTTGAATCAATCAGCAATGTGTTAGAAGCAGAAGTTGAGATGTTACAGATCTTGGGAGTCCGCAATGTCAGGTTCATACATGAAGAGGGGCCGTAGCAATCGAAAGTTTAAGAACCGATAAAATAAAGCAAGAAGCTAAGCAATTGTATAATAATCTGGTTTTTTAAGTTTTCACTCAGTTTCTGTTGTGAATGCATTTTACCTTTCTGGTTGCATTTCATTCATGTTTGTATATATATATACAAACTCTCCCTAACTCAAGTTATGTATTTATTTATTTATCCAACGCCCTGCATGGCTTCTTGACCATTTGACGCCGAGCCTCCCAGTACCTACTGGCGATGTCGTCAGTCAAATATTTATCGAGTCCAGTGCATTGGAGCAGGTGGTCGCCATACATTCTAGCATGGCCGTAGAGTGGGCAGACCTCGTCAGCAGCCAGGCCAAGTCAGTGGAGGTGGGCTCCCAAAAAGTCATGTCCAGTGTTTCAGCGAAAGCGGGCAACAGCCTCGGCTCTCTTGAGGTGCCTCGGGATTGGACCCACATCAAGTAATGTAATGGGGTACTTACGCACTATCGCAACCATTCTGGTGACCTTGGTGGTACATA
The DNA here is from genome assembly GCA_019973975.1 of Trichonephila clavata. NCBI lineage: Eukaryota > Metazoa > Arthropoda > Arachnida > Araneae > Nephilidae > Trichonephila > Trichonephila clavata. The sequence continues at coordinate 111,789 of BMAO01029275.1, forward strand.
TTCACTATGATAATCACATCAATCATATTGGCGACATGGAATAAAACCGCGTGAAATCTAAGAACGGAATACGCTGATGGGAATATAGAAGTCGAAAAATACTATTTGAGAAACAATAATATGCAATTATAAATAAATAATAATTGATACAAGAATAAATAACTGCTATCAATTAAATTTATTTTATTTTTAATATTACATTACAATACTATTTATTATATATAATTCAAATGATCATAATTTATGTATGATAATTATATACAATTATATTAATATTAATTCCCTTATTTGAGAATTAGGTAAATCTGATATTCTCATTTTAACATTCGAGCTTACCATATCAACTAACAGTTAGGCTTGGAATCGTGGCAAGAGGAGAAATATGAAACGAAGCACATGGTTGTCAATTCTGTGACTACGACATTGTGAAATTGGGATTGCCGATTATGTTACTTATCTAGAAATTTGTCATGGTTCCGATAATACGATGTACAAATGTAACTTACCTGAGAAAGAGTTTCGATATCAATGCATATTTTAAAATTTCGCTCTGGGTATGTTATAATTACAACAAAATAATATTTAAAGATTTTTTTTGAATTTGTGTATCGTAGTTTTGTGTTTTTTTTTAATACCAATAATCTCGGAAAAAGAAGGAATATTATCTCTTTAAAAAGTCGTTTCTCCTAAATTAAAAAAAAACAAAAACAATTTAACATTATTTATAACAGTTTTTTTTCTAGATTAACGATACACAAGAAAATCTTTCTTGTTCTGTTATAATTATATTTGGCTAGTTAAATTTGATACATTTAAAAATTTATGTAAAGAAGCATTATATAATTTACCACTAATGGATTTACAAGCATTTTATAACATACACTGTTTAAATTAATTAATTTTTTGTACAACGAACTCGTTTTGCATTTCAAATCATTTTTAAGGGTTTGAATAATTTGTTCATATCTATTTAAAATTTCATGTCTGTTCTTTTTTAAATAATTTGCACGAAAATTATTATAATGATCATTGCACAACATTATCAACACAATTTTTGAGTTACGAAAAAAATTAGTTAACAGCAAGCTAAAAAATAAACTTTAGGATAATCCATTTTTTTAAAGCATCATAATTACATATTTCTAACAGTGTAATTAATTTTATGAATATAATTTTAATAATTAACTAATATTATTCATTGCTGTATTTATTTAGCAATTTTGCTTAGAACTATGTTTTATTCACTCATATCTTTTCAAAAATGTTATTGCACAATTTAATTAATATTGATAATTGTTCTAATGGTTTATTTAACACTGATATTTAGATTCATACTTAACTGCTAGGTAAATTTCGAAAATAAACTTATTATTATCTTTATATGTTTGTATTAAACTTACAAATCTCTTATTATATGTGTTTAATGTAGAAAATCTACATTAATCCCATTCATATTAATTTAAATGTATTTGTTTTGATTAAATATATTTGATGAAATAATTAATAATCGTAAAAGCTATTTAAACTTGAGAATAGTATTTCATTTCTTGATTTTTACTTGGCTTTGCAAATATTCCACATCAGAATGATTTTTGTCGAGAAAATTAATGGCTCATTTTTAGAACATATTTAATTTAATCAGACCCCATTAATTTTTTGTAAATAATTATAGCTGAAATATAAAAACCTTAAATATTTTTGATTTTATTCAATTGTCTACCAACTACTAGATATCTCGTAGGAAACGTCTGCTCCAAAACTGCCAACTACAAGATATATTGTAATGTGTGCTGAAATTTTAGCTGATTAGAGTGTGCTAAATACATATCTCAATTTGAGTTCAGAATTATTCAAAAAAATGAATGAAAAATTTATAAAAGGCAAGACACATATCAATTCTTGATTTTAATAATAAAAATTTTAACTTGGAAGATTAGATTTAATGTAATAAAAAGTTTTTAAAAAAATGTTTTTACTGCCGTTGCTCTGTATCATGAGTTTTAAGACAAGCATCAAGCTCGGTTGTTGGGATATACTGGACATAAATAACTAGTCTCTTTTTTTTTTTTGGTCTGTATGCATACAACATACTTTAGTAAGCATCCTTTTTTTTCTATGGGAGAAAGATGTTCTAAGTCAAATCAGTTGTATTTGTATTATAGTTGCTGGGGTTTCTCCTGCATTCCTAACGTCGTCATCAAATAAATGCGTTACGTGTAACAGATTCCCTAAATTGACGCACATATCGTCATCATTTCATTCCCTCTATTTCTTTGGTTACAGAACTTGTATGCATTCTGCAGGAAAATGTCGACGTGGAAATAGAATGATTTTATTATATCAACAAATGATTTTTCATTCGTTTTGGATAATTATTACTTATCAGTCTATTTTTATTACTTTACCTATCTTTATAACTACCATCGCCCTATGACTTTTCCATTGAGGAGCATTAAACATCTGCATGAAAATCTGACACAACATTACACATCTGACTTTGACCAGATTTAATCAGGCGACTAGCATGTAAAATGAAACAAAATAAATAGAAAATCTGTGTATATGAGTACTTTTGTTGACAAAAACTACTACGATATAACTGGTATGTAGCACTCAGTACAGGAATCTAATTAATTTGACGCTAGTTACGAGTTATATAACGTGGTGGTTTTTTTTTCGATGAAAATTACTATAAATGCAATGCAATATTATATCAGTAACTTCATATTATTTTATTTTGTAAAATGTATGTTTTCTTTAAAATAAAAACGTGCAACCCAGTGCAAGAAGCTCTAAATTTATCGGGCAGTGAACGGGTTAATGTATACAAACGAATTGTGTGTAAATAATGCTTAAAGCGATATGGTACCCTAAAAATCATTAAACTGTTGAAAAAAGTTTTATTGGCTTACTCTTGATACCCCGAATCTTTATAAATATGCTTGCAAAATTTCAAAGCTTTACCTGCATTTTTCATTAAGTAATGGAGCAATGTTTGATACTAAACAGCAACTACCATGCCTACATTTCAGATTATCTGCTAGAAAAGAGCCTGATAAAAAATGAATTAATTATTTTTCTAATGCGCATCAATGAGATTGACATTATATATGCAGTAATAAATCATTTTAAGAAAGAATTGCGTAATTCATGCAAAAATTCTAGTTTGTGAATTATTTACTGGCATATCAAATGGATTTGGTCAAGATTTAAAAGTTGTGCGTGCTTTTATGACATTATTATGAATAAAATTAAAACTTCAAAACGGATTATCCTAAAGCACAAATACTAAATCTCATTTTGATAACTCAGATAATTAAAAATCTAATTCACAAGAATAGAAAAACTCTCCCATTTTTATATATTTGTTTTTGGTAATATATATATATCCCATGTGCGCGAAATTCAACACTTTTATTATTAAAATATTTTAAGATATTTATTTAAACAAATGCACATATACAGCTCTTAGATTTTGATGTATTTTACCTATAAATTGTTATTTGATTTTGCTTTTATTCCTGTACAATATTTAACATGCGAAGGCTTTTAAAATCATGGAAATAAAAAATAAAGTCATAAACATCGTTTGTACATGTTGTGCATTAGCTCTGAGCATGGAGTTAGCTCTGAAGTGTGTGTATTTATTTTTTTTAATAATAATTAAGATAAAGTTTTATGAAATATTGATCTTTCATTCGTTTTTTTCTATATATTCATTATGGCAGTATACTGTTTAATTGTTCTACATTTGTGCAATTTTTTATGGTAAGTAGTTTTAAATAAGCTAAGTAACATTTCATAAAAGTTTCAGACTATTCGATGAATATTATATCATGTTATTCATGGAATGAAAACTTCAAACTCATATTTCTCCATGTTGAATTTTTGTACATATACTGTTATTCAAAACCCTAAGACTTTTTTGATAATTGAAGTATGGGTTTGAAATTTTTTATACGTGTTCTGAAATGTATGTTTTGTAAAACTGTGCATGGAATTAGCTCTAACATGTTTAGTACTTTTTCTAAAAAAATTCAAAATCAAAATTAATGTTTTTTTGGGGAATTTTTGGAAGTCTAACTGTAAAAAAATTAATAAAAAATTAAAGAGCAGCAGTAGAAAAACACCCATGCACAGTTTTATATAGTTAATTATAAGGTACTTGGAAAAAAATTTGAAAGAAAAGAGACATATTTAAAAAAGTTTTAGAGATTTAAATAATGCTTAAAAAAGCTTAAAAAATTAAAATTTTACAAACATTTTGCAAGAAATTAAAAAACTTTTTTATGGAATTATTATTAAATATCACCCTTTATGAAATACAATTAAAACCAAATGTCAAATATTAAAAATAAAAAAAAATTGTGAAGATGGTACCATATTGCCTTAAAATGGTGTAAATAATTTTATATCTGGATGTGTAGTGCTTTATATTACTGTTACATTTAACTTATGTTAAAGTTGTAATATTCGCAAGCAACGCTGCCCCATACATTATAAAGGCGGTTCAATGTAAACTTGGCAAAATCTTAGTGATAGAGCCAAGGTGGCAGAATTTTGGCGACCAAGTTGTTGACCATTTTGGAGACTTGAGTGATAAATTTTGCGAGTTTTATAGCCCCCATTAATTCTTCTGGAAACAAGTGGAGAAATCTACAAACTTCAAGATTTCTAAGGAAAGCGGATTTTTGTCGAAGGATCCGTGAGGCCTATAAATAGAGATTAGCTCACGTAAACTGAGTTATTAGGGTTTTGAATAGCGATTAGTTGTCTTACTTTGGCCGTTGAAGAGTCTACCAGCGGTTAGTGAACTACTTCGGCTGTTGAACGAACGAGTGCTTTTGAGAAAGTTTTACATACTTGTGTTTTAGAAACTGATAGTTGTGTCTGAGCGTTGTTGAGGTGTGGAGACTTTCTGAGATTTTTTCTGCGAATATTGATGTTGAATCCTGTATTTTAAGGATTGTTTTCCGACAATAAATTCGCATTACTCTTAAAGAGCTGTTTTTTTCTTAGTGACTGAGTGCATAAAATCCCCGAAACCTGATCTACGTAAAAAAGTACACTCTGAAACAACGTGAAGTCTAATGGCGACGGATCTGGTAATTTTGAATTACGTTTAAGTCGCGAAGGTAACACCCGAGTTGGTACCTCCCTCTCCAAATGGCCTCTCCAAATGCACTTCAGCGAGCGAAATTAAAGCCTCGAAAGATAGAACGTGTATCAGCTGTTTACATGGTGGAACTTAGGTGACAATAGGTTTCGAACCTGCGACTCAATTACGCCGTAGCCTAGTGCGATCATGATCACTAGGCTACGGCGAACCCCAAAAGTTGTGTGTTCCATTTACTCCACACTGGAAATATTCTAGATAATTAAAATATTCAGTAAATAATAAGATATAATTGAAAAAATTATATGGTGTATCGCTTTCTAAGCCATTTCTCGCATCAAGTATTATGAAATTCAATTATATGTCAAACATTAAATGTATGTATACATACATATATATATATATATATATATATATATATTAACTTTGTATTTAAAATATTTTAGTAATTATTACAGGCTATAATATTATCGTTTTACATTAATAGATTATGGTTTTATTTATAATAATAGTTAAAGTTCTCTAGAAATTTCTTGCTTTCCCTATGGCCCAGAGTATTGTCAAATTCAGGTGAAGGTTGGCTGGCTGAAAAACATTGCTTAAACTTGCAATACTGGTTCCAAAGGCCAGGAGTGTGCTCTAGTATTACTGTGGCTAAAATTATTCTATCGTGACTATAGTTATCTTAGGTTTATAACTATTTTTTGTATATTTTTGTAACATCTAATATATAAAATTCTCCTGTCACAGTGTTTTTAACCAAACTCCTCTGAAACGACTAGACTGATTCTTATGAAATTTTGTGCGTAAATTCAGTAGGTCTGATAATAGGACGTAAACTATTTTTCATTCCCATATTGCAATTAGTTGAGAAGATATTAATTAAAAACCTTAAAACATCTGTCTGTTGTTTCGCTTGGCATCGAAAATTGGTTTCGCGCCAAATGTGTGACTTTTCTCTGTTCCACCATCCAAATCACTCTGCATAGGGTTACAATATCAAAATAGGTGTCTATAACAAATCAAAAATCACCAAATTTGGCGAGTGAAAATTTTCCCCCCCCATTTTTTGTACACATCATTAATTCAAAAATTCATATATTGCAGGTTTAAAAAACAAAAATGTCTAAAATATTTGCGAAAAACTTAATCACTTTTACTTCGTTAGCATTATTTCAAATAAGTGATACGAGACAAATGAAACGTCTAGATCGATTCTTATGAAATTTTGTGCGTATATTCATTAGGTCTGAGAATGGGACGTAAACTGTTTTTATACCCTAAGTGACAAGGGAGGTCCACCCTAAATTTTTTTTTTGGACAAAATTTTTTATTAAAATTTTTTTAATGATTCGACATTAAAAAATACATACGACCCTAAATTTTTACCTTTCTACCACCAACCCCTATTTTTGATAGCGATATTAGTACTTTAATAATTTTCTACTCTTGGTTCGATAATTTATCAGTTACCACTCGATCAGTTATTCCCGCCAGACATCTACCGATGTCACTTCTCTCCCCGTAAACAGTACAGAGCAGGGATGAGAAAGAAGCCGGTCTCCTGTCTTTCTCAGATAATAAGCTTTCTCTCACTCAAGTTTAGGGCCTAAACCGTTTTCAGCCATTATTATTAGTTGCGCATCAATCGAAGAAATGATGCTTATACTTATCATTTTACTTTCTCAGTGCAACTCTCATATTAAGAGTATTTTCTTATACTTAAAGAATCATCAGTTTGTAGTGCTATAACTATTTATTCCCATTTTCTCAAGATGGTTCTCACGTTCAGTTAATTAAGTGATCTCATATAAATCAATAGTTTTCAACACGTGTCACCAGCTCTCCCCAACAACAACTATTGTGTTACCTGTATAAACCATTTCTGAATATTTTCAGACATTTATGAGTTCTTACATAATATTAATTAGTTTATTTATCATTAAACGCAATTTATAAAACTGTAATATTCAGTGCGTGTGGATCATCGGTTATTTTCCTTCGTAATTTGAACCCACCACGGCTGTGGAATGGCACGCGATTAGTCATGAAAAAAATTGATTGAAAACGTTGTCGAAGCTAGCATTTTGAATTACAAGTTCCGAGAAGAAGCTGTATTACTACCACGAATCCCTATTATTCCCACACATGTGCCAATTGAATTCAGAAGGATTCAATTTCCAATTAGATTGGCATTCGCAATGACAATCAATAAGTCTCACGGCCAAACGAAGTTTGCTTATGGCTTAAATTTGGGCAAGCGTGTTCTTCACACGGACAATGAAACATGGCATGTTCTCGCGTGGGTAAACCATCTAGTTTGTTTGTGTTGGTGTTATTTACTCACTAAAAATATCGTACACTCCATTGCAGTAAGAGACTGATAATATTATTTTTTAATTGTCATAATTTGTGATACAGATGTAATTTGAAATTTATTTGTTAAAATAATAAAAGTGCAAACAATTCAGAAAAATGAATGTTTGGTGTTTTGTTACTTTTATACGCCGTCATCGTTCACAGCGCTCCATTCCTCTTTCAGGCATATACCACATCCTTACACACTTACAATGAGTTAGTTATTTTTTATTTGACTACCAAAATATTCACTGGAAATAATTTATATGGCAAAACAACGTTTGCCGGGTCAGCTAGTATATATATATATATATATATATATATTCATGTATTTTAATTCATGTGTGAAAAAATAATAATAATCAATTAAATAAATACTTAAAAAATAAAGGAATACAAATTTTCTGGTATCACTTTATGTAGAATATACTTGGAGTATTCACTACAATTTATAACAATCTTTTTGTGCATAAGAAAAAGAGACAACTTGAATAAGTATATCTTATTGAAAACAACGTTAATAAAACGATGGTTTACACTTATATTAGTAAGCAATGCTCATATTTTTACCTTACTTCTGATTTTTTTCATTCTTGTTTTCTTGAAAATGTAGACAATTTATTAATTCAATTAAAATAAGTGATACTTGGGAAAGATTAAAATGCAAAAGGAAATTTTGTTTTAAAAGTAAAATTCTTATTGACTTAAAGAATATTTCGTCCAATCATTGCTCTTTTATAAATTAATCTCCGGAAAATTAAAAGTACATATTTACAAATTTATTTTAATTAAAAATTTATTAATGAGACATTTAGCGTTAGCTTTCTTTCCTCAAAAATGATTTAAAAAATTGCAAAATGCTGTAATAAAAAAAAAGAGATTTTCTAGACATTTCGGTAATTGTATGTGTGTGTGTTGAATTGACAGTCTTATTATTTTGTTGTTGTTTCTGAAGCTTCAAGGCGATTAATGACACTTTCCTTATCCTCATACAGTTTTGACGATAGATTTTTATCGTTACAAAACTAATTTACTTCATTTAGGAAAACGACTCAAATTATATTTTTGACAAAGCTCTCCTTCCGTTTCAACTTTTTACCTCAAAGCTTATTGTTTAGCACTGATCTCAAGATTATCAGTCCATATCAATATTCTTACCTGCGATAAGTGATTAAACACCTGTCATTTTTATGAAAAGGAAAATCGTGTTATTTGAATGAATTATTATGCAGGTTTTTAAGTAAGAAATTTTAACGCAGGCTCCATTTAAAAGAATATAAGGCTTAGTATATTCAGAATACAGTAGAACGTCGTTTATCCAAACGTTTATTATCGGGAACCCAAGTCCGGATACGTTTTTGAACAGTGCAATGCTCAACAGTTGTTTCACGTGAGGAAAATAAGTGATTATTTTCCACAATAAAATTAAAATTGCGACAATTTGCACCTATTTTGCTTTTTTCTAGTACGTTTCCCGCTTGTGATAATTTTCAATATTCGTATAGTGTCTAGTTTCATATGCTGCATAGATCACACTCGGTTTTCGGTTATCTGAACAATCACGTATCCGAACGGTGTCTGGTCCCAATTGATTCGGATAAATGACGTTCTACTGTATAGTTTTTGCATATGTGAAGCTTATTTTTTTACAATTAAAAATGTTAACATCCAAAGAATGGGGCATGTTTTATGTAACAAAAAATGATATAATGAAATAAAAACATGCACATATATATAAGCTATTTATTAGACGATATATTCAAGTTAGTTTCCTGAGGGTACACATGTCTGCAAAATGGTAGTAACTATGTAGAAAGATAGTTTCCTACGTACTTTTTCACGTAAAAATAAATTTTGTTAAGAACAAAAAAAAATTTATACGAGTTTTTCCAAAACGGTACTTAGTTTCCGTAGACATCTCGGATTTGCTTGTACAAAAAAGAGACATATATATAGAAGGTATATGCACGTATGTGTATTCCTTTAAGACCCAACCCACACATTCATGCGGGTTAAATATTTTTCTACGTTTTTGCTTCTGGAATATTCGTACGTAACAAAATACCGAATCGAATGATTGAGAGGGTTTGTAGAAAGAGTAAAGTATCACATTTTATTAACGGACAGTGGTTGTAGTCTATGTCTTATTTTCAGCTGGCAAATCTAGTTTGTTTACAAATACAACGACAACACGTCTTCTTTTTAACTGTCGTAAAAATGTAATTATCAATATATTTCTAATTGATTAGATACGCATTTTTCTTTTAGTGTTTCAATAAATGTAAAATAGAAAAATTTAATTATACTTTATTAATGTGGCTCGCTCGATCGTGTGACTTGGGCGTTACTTACGTCACTGCAGGTATAAAAGTAAGTGCTTTGCCATCTGAGATTTCTTTTCTGTTTCGATATTTTTTATTGAAGTCAAAATATATATATATATTGTTATATATAATTATTACCATATTTTCTTTGGGATCGCCTTGGATGAGTCTCTTTTTTCTTTCTCTCGCTTTTTTTAACAATGAATTTTTTCTTTCACACATTTGTTGACAGGTATAGCATTTCCATCCTCTACTCGGATATCTGAATCCATATCTTTTCCACCCCTCCCCCGAAAAAAAATCTGAATTCTCCGGTAAGAGTTCGTAAGGAGGGGTTTAATTTAATTTTTTTTTCAGTAATACAATTTCCAAATACATTTTGTTGTTTTCCCCAGACAGCTGTGCAACCTTTAAACTAAACTTTTTTCAAGTGTCTTAAAAGGAAAATTATTCTCACACAAGAATAAATTTTGTAATTGATGATTAAATCAGATTCGGAACTTAGCGATCTCTCGGATAATCACTACGCTTTATAACTTATGTTTTTATTATATTTTAACAAATATTCTCTTGAATTAAAAAAAGATTTGTCAGTTGCTGGTAACGTATTATTTCATAAATTAATGACGATAATCGCAGTATGAATTTTCTTATAATTGATACAGTTTTGTAAAATAATTTAAAACTCTCGTTTAAATTATTCTCTAGAAATACTATTAATAATGATTACAATATTTTTTTCTTAAAATGAAATGTATATTTTGTAATACATAGTTGTTCTATTATTATCTGAAAAATATCCTTTAATTTCTTCTCACATGTTAAAGCACCAATTTGTTCAGTTTATATCAAATTTTTGAAACATTAAAATACTTTTTTAGTCAATCTGGGAGAATCTTAAGATACTTAAAACGTAAGACTTTTTTTGAAAATAACTAGATCTAATCATTGCTCAATTCTTTAGTTCAACTTTAAAACTTAATTAAATTTATTTCTACATCATTTCTCATATTATTGTTGTAACATTTAATTAAAATGCATGATACGCTTTAAGGTAAAAATTACACATTTTTTTCAAAACATATTAAATTATTGAAACTCATTGAATTCATTAAATTTCTTAAATATCAATTCAAATATTTAATAAATGTTTAAGGATCTATTGTTAACTTCGTGTCTCAAAAGCTCAATATTATTGGCCTAGAACATTAATATAAAAATGAATTATACTCAAAAGCAACTTTTGTGTCCCTTTATTCTGTATGTCTTATATAAGTGTTCAATAACCATCACAAGTTCTTTTCATTCTGTGCATTCAGAATATTTGATTAATTAATTATATTTTTATGATTTATGCTGATCACATTTATCAGAAAATCTTTCTTTTTTGCGTAAGATAATAGGTTCTTTATCAATCAATCATGTGATTAAAATTTTAAATTCTACTAATATTTAACAAAATATCTGTTTTGCCGAAAAGAGTTGGATTTTAAACAATTTTTAATGCAAGATGTGCTAATGTAATGGAAAATGTTTAGGTTTTCAGACTTCTACTAAATCGCGGTTTTAATGAATCGCAAATTTAATCACATATCCCCAAATGTAACGAAGCGTGCATCAAATTTACCTTTAGAAATACAAGTGTGAGCACTCAATTCTACAAACGATGGTTGAATAATTGGAAATGAGGAAATAATTTTCTGTGCTATGAGAGACAAGTGCGCTCTGAAGGAGTCTGTCTTTTCGAATCAAATTTTGAATCCAAACTTCTATTGTCGTGAATGTTCTGAGATTAACTAGAAAGGTTGAATGTTTAATGTATTTACTTCAGTGATCACATTTTTACAAGCAATGTATTAATGTAAAAATAAACTTTGTATATCAATTATTACACTGTTGCATTACACAATTCCCTTAAAATAATAGATTATCCCAAATCTGGAGATTCTTAGAAAAAATGAATTTATATAATTTGCATTATTTAACAATATTTTATTTTTAGATTATTTGCTTCAAATTGCTGATTTATATATATCCTTCATTTAATTTCAATTTAATTGAAGTTGGAGAAGTTTAAATAGTCTCTCATTATTTGTATAGGAACTAACCAAGTTTTACAATAAGAAATTGGAAATTTGTTTTTATATATATTTTTTTCATCGAATCTCTGAATTATTTTTTAGATAAATCAAAAATGAAACATATATCGGTTTTTATTCCTTTAATTTCAGCTATTACAAACACGTTAATCTGTTCTAGAAATTTTTTTGAAAAATGCATTTTCAATGAATTTTCCCTAAACAAAATTTTGATAATTTTGTAAGGTATTTTATTACTGTACTTTTTCTTCCTTTCTCCATCTATTAATTCAATTTTTTTTTCTTTTAAGTATAATTAGATATCCTTAAAAAGAACACTCGTCGGGTAGCATTTATATCGTGCGCGTTTTGTGTACTATCCTGTATTGATCTTAAAGAGGAGTTCTTTGATGTACTTCTTTATTTCCCTTTTACGACTTGTTTTATTAAGGTTATTTTAAGTTAAAGCATCATTATATCACTCAAATACAAGCTAAATAAACTTTAAGTACTATAAAAGTCAAAGTGCTGCATTAATTTCTTATGAAAAGAAAGTGCCTCTAAAGCTCAACGCTGAATGTGAATAAAAGCTTGGTAAAAATTTTTATCTGCTCTCAAAAATCACTTTCTACTTTTACAAAAATTGCAACAAAATAAGGTTGTTACATACATTTATTTATTTACTTCAGTCCAGCATTAAATCAAATTTGTAGTATGCATTCATGAACACGGAAAATAAGGAGATACTATGAAATATGTAGAATAAAGTAAATTTGATTTATAAACAAGAGCAACTATAGATCGTAATTGTTCAGTGTAAACATGAATGATTCATTCATTTAAAAAAAAGGCTGTATTTGCAAAAGTTTTATAGGTGTGTACATGCAAGATATATAAAAAGAGCCACAAACACTGACCAAGTATATGAACCCTCTATAAATGTTCAGTACAAGTATGTGCTGTGACGTTTTCGTGTCACACACCTGAAAATTTGGCTACTTTTTGGGGATAGCATAACACCGTTCCAATGCACAGGTACACCCCTAAACATTGCTGGATTCTGTCATCTGACATCGCCCAGGTAACCTATGACAGTGAGAAAAATCCCACAAGTCGAAACCCCAGATCGTAATTCGAGAATAAAAGGGCTACCGTCCCCACCCCAACTGTCGACAAGAGAGCCCGTTGAAAACACCCAAAAGAGAACGATTGTGTTGCCTCCTCCCTCTCAAATAATATATTCTGAATTAATGAAACAATCAAAACTATGAATAACTTCAATGTGAATGTATTTTCTGTAATTAATAGCTGTGACGTAAATAAATCAATTATTTAATTTCCTAACTCTCATGTTACTATTAATTCCCCTAAGTCACAGTTCTCTTTTGCTGACCCGACACTCTTCTGAAGTATAATCCAGCTCATTCCATACATTTTATAGCATTGTCCTGTCAATTGTTTACCCTGTAGCACTGATGCGTTTCTTGAGCTGGACGTATTGCAGTAGAAAGGGGGGGGGGTACGTAAAATAGATCCTTAACGTACCTCCGCTAAAAGAAGTCTCAGGGCTGTAAATCAGGGGATTTGGGAGGCTAGGGGAACAAATCTAGGTCATTCTCACCAGTATGGTCAATCCAGATATGCAGAAATTCATTGCATAGCTTCTCGCGAAGTAGGATGTGCCAATGTAGGGGTGCCCCGTCTTGTTGGAAGACGAAATCCCACAAGTTAGCACTACATTGCGGAAACAATTACAGCTGCAACATATTCAGGTAAAATTTACCGGTAACAGTTTACTCAGCGAAGGAAAATGGTTTACACATCTTTGCTTTTGACGAAACACAGGAAATATTTACCTTTGACGAATCTCTTTCAATTGCCATGACTTAGCGAGACTTAGCCAGAATCTCACATCATTAAATTCACGTTCCCATATATGTGGAACGTTACTTCTTCGCTGATATCGACCTTGTGGCGAAACCTTTAAAGTTTTTAGTCTCCTGAATGTTGACGCAATCATCTGGTTGACAAGCGTAAACTTGGAGAGTTTGTACGAATATCTCTCTCATGTGTAAAGTCAGGGATGTGCCTCCTTTAAGGGATATGATAACTCTACGAAGAAGGCACGAGCATAATGAAAAATCGAAAACCAAAGAATATTTTTTAAAATTATTAATTTACAGAAAGTAAACAAACAAAATACATTCTGACATAATAAAAAATAAAATTAACATTTGCACTGATATAATGCACTTGTAAATGTAGCAGTAGTGTTTTAATTTAACAGTATTAAGTTAAGAACAAGTTTAATAATTACCATTGACCCATGGGCTTGTCATATATAAAATTATATACAAAAATTAACACTTATCTTGATAATTTTATGGTTTGTAATTAATCCCTTAACTGCGAATTAAAAGTTACGTGATCTGTTCCCCAATGCCACCATTTTCCAAGTAGACGCGCGTTTGTAATGTATGGGGAAGGAGGAAGAAAATGAATAAATACACAAATCCTTTTAAAATAGTAAATACTTATCAAAAACTGCATTTGTATTGTATTCTAAAGTCTTCAGAATAATTGTTTAGATAACAGTGCACAGAAAAGATCGTACTTCAGAAAGACGTATATATACGTTCGGGGCAATTAATGCTCTGGCTGAACGAGATGTTTATATACGCCGGTGGTACTTAAGAAAAAGTCGTACTATAGCTTTAGTGTCAAAGTATAGTATTATTGAATTCAATACATTGTTATTTGTATGGAGGGGGCCGATGAAAAGTTTGGTGGAATACTGGGTCGCAAGTATTAAAAGTTAGAGAAGCACTGATGTACACATATTACTTTTGAAAAAATAGCCTTTTCAAAACGAATGGTTCATTTATGATTGCCCTGTATAATAGAATAAACACAGAAGCTACTTTGGGTCAATTCATAACTTTTTCAATCACAAGAACCAATAAAAAAATAACATATAAGTCAGTTTTGGAATAAAAAATTAAGAGTCCTTTTGTATTTGACTCATAAAAATCAAATCAAGTACTGTAAACTATATGCTAAATCAATGAAATATCGGAATTAAACTTATATTTCAGAAAGTGTGTAATAGCGTATGAGAATTATAAATCTGTCTATGTAAATAATAAGCAATATATGTCGGATAAATTCCATGTTTAAAGGCTCCTCTCTAAATCACAGTGAATTGATTCGACTTGGCATCTTAATAAGTCTGTAAATGAGGTAACCGAAGAAGATAAATGTCGTGTGTAATTTTAAAACCAGTCACAAACTTTTCAGTATCATTAAGGTTCATAAAGTTTGATGACTTATAATAAATTGTCAACAGAATGTTCTCCTAAAATGACATATTGTTAAAAATTTTTAAATTTGTGGGGAATCACATAATGAGATGGAGATTTTGACAGGTTTTGACAACGCCTGTTTTCAAAATGGTGAAACTTTACATTTGATAAAATTTCAAAGTTTTTACTTTAGTTAAAATGTCATAGGTCAGGCCATTGATAATTTAGAAGAACTTTTGCTTAATTCGGGGATAAGTTGCTATAGTAAGTATGCAATATAATAATAAAATCGATTTACTAATAAAATATTTTTTAATCTTTCTGATGATCGAATCGAGAAAGAATAAAATGGATATAATAATGGAAAAGGACTTAAAAACTGATTCCATTTAGGCATGGAATAATTTTTCAAACTCAATTAGACTTTAATTGCCATATAATCAAGAAAATCTTTAAAAAATCATACAGAATAACTAATACATGTAAAAAACTTCATAAATTTTAAATTTAAGATATCTTGTATTTCTAAAAACCATGTTACTTCTTTTTAAATAGCGATAAATTAAATGCTATCAAACGACTGAAATTGCCCAAGCTCAAATATCTGAATAGTTCAGAAAAACAAAGTAGAAGATGTTGACTTAGCAACAAAATATCTAAATTATATATAGTCAACATAATTGTTCAAATACTCCGAATATTTACACTTTCAGCTTTTATAGACTATTTTAGTATCTTTCAAAAATATTATTTAATAAAGTAAAGATTTACGCCGCTCATTCGGCATAGTATTTAGTGACGCAGCCTGATATTCTTCAGGGCTTATGTTCGACTCCCAGAGAAGGCATCCATGTTTGTAAATGTATAGTGCCTTCGTGGCAGGGGGAGATTCTAAATAGCCATCGAGCCACAAGTCCTTTCGTGAGGTTGGTGAAAGGGGAAGAGATGTGAAAGGTCTCTGACAACCTCTAGGGGATTCTCTCTTAAAATCGTTTTGTCATCTAAATTGTGCTGAAAGCTACATATAATGACAGGAGTACAATTAGCCTCTTGCCACGATTAAATTCGTTGGCCCTGATGTGATCTTACTGTCTATTATGTGGCGCAACAACAACAACAATTCCAGTGTGTGTATGTGTGTGTGTGCGTTTAATTTTTTAAAAAAACGAGCCAAATCTTACTGTCGCCTGCATTGTGATCAAAGCTATGGATAACGACAGGCATACAATCTAGACATTTGAATTTCGTGGGCCTCGATCTGACACCGTCAGACAGGTGGCATTTCTAACAACAAAATTAAAAATTGAAGTTTCAATAAGTTTTTTTTCTATAAATTTTCATTCAAACAAGTTTTAAGTTTTGGAAAATAACAAAATTCCAGATTCAATAGTTGTGGCACAAAAATTAAAATTTACATTTAGAAATAAATCTTTATTCGTCGAAATAAAACCCTAAATGTATTTCCACAGCCTTGCATTTTTTATTTAAGGTGACAGAACACCTTTAAAACTCAATTTTCGGTCAAAATATCGATTTTTCGTTTTTGATCAAATATTAAAATTCAATCTTTTATCTTTCTAAATCTGAAAATTTTTTGTTTCTAGCTTAATTAGAAGCCAAGTTACAGCTTTTTTAATATTACTTGATCATGAATTTCTCTGACCGGAAATGCCTTTCTGCTAACCGGAAGTGGCCGAAATTGTTTGTTTACGTTTCTCTTTCATGGCATATGACATGAAATATGAAAATTAATATACAAATATTTTGTCAGAAATTAAAATAGAATATTTGAGAATAAATATAAATGTATTTAGAAATAGATTTTTCCTTTTTTATGTATGAAATCTGGCATCAAATTTGTTGTTTAGTGACTTTACATATATGTTTGATTTTCATACTGAAAGAATCGACAGCGTAGAAAGTTAAAAAATAATTCTATTCTGTTTTATTTTTGCTTGAAAATGGTTAAAAGTATTGCTAGAAAGCGTAAGAGACAATTTTTTGGAAATAAATACACAAAAATTTCCGAAAATAACAGCAATTCAACACCTGTTCCTGAATGCACTGCTAGTTCTTCAAAATTGGGAAATGAGAGTATGTCAACTGCAGAAGAAATGCCTGGTCCTCTGTTTGGTAACAGAATCATTGATCTTGAGCTTATTGTGGATGCATTTTCTCAACTTTGCAGCCCAAAATGTTTTGCTGAAAAAGTAGAGCTTTTTGAGGATTCCATGTATGGATTATGCTCTCATTTTACACTAAAATGTAAATGCTGTGACTTTTTCTTTGCATTTGCTTCATCAAAAAAAGTTGTAAATGCACCAGTCATAAATACCAGGCTAGTATATGGTATGCGGCAGATAGGCAAGGGTTTTGTTGGTGCATCTAAATTATGCTCAACATTAAATTTGCCTCGACTGAGACAAAAACTGCTTTCAAAAATCAGGAAGCAAAGCTTTTAAAAGTGGTTCAGGAAGTAGCTGAGGAATCCATGAAAAAAGCTGCTACTGAAATTGCGGATATAAAAGAAAATTTTCATCTGATTTTGTAAAATGTGGCATATCTGTGGATGGCACATGCCAGCGTAGAGGCTATACGTCTATGAATGGTTGTGTTGCTGCAATATCAGTTGATACTGGTAAGGTGTTAGACGTAGAAGTTATGTCGTCCTACTGTCCTACATGTAAGAAACTTCAGACTATGACAAGAAACTCTGAATATGAGTCGTCAAAAGCCGACCACATATGTCAGTGTAACTTCACGGGATCTTCGTCAAAAATGGAAATTGTGGGGGCTTCACGAATATTTCTTCGTTCAGAAAAAAACCGCAGACTTCAATACACGCAATATTATGGCGATGGTGACTCAAAAGCTTTCATGAGTGTGAAAGACACTTATGGAATGAACAGTGTGACAAAGTTTGAGTGCATTGGCCATGTACAAAAGAGAGTGGGCTCGCGTCTAAGAAAGCTAAAAACAAAAACTAAAGGACTGTCTGGTAAAGGCAAATTAACTGATAATTTTATCGACCGACTTCAAAATTACTACGGAATTGCTGTACGCAGTAATGTCGGTAACTTAAATGCCATGCAGCAAAATGTAATTGCTGCGTTATATCACTGTGCATCAAGTGATAAGAAACCGATGCATGGTCAGTGCCCAATAAGGAAAGACAGCTGGTGTTATTTTCAGCGGGGGGTGGCAAATGGAACAAAATGTACCACAAAATATGCTGGTTTTATCAAATGATGTTTTAAATAAAATTAAACCAGTATATTTAGAACTATGCGACAAACAGATATTAAGTAAGTGCTTACATGGACGCACGCAAAATGCAAATGAGTGTTTTAACGGAATAGTCTGGCAAAAAGTTCCGAAAGAAGTATTTGTTTCGCTCAAAACAATTAAATTTGGGTCGTATGATGCTGTTATACATTTCAATGAGGGATTAAATGGGTGCCTCAAAGTTTTTAATAAGATGAATATTGAAAATCCTGGGGTGTTTACCTTACGGGGATATAAACATTTAGATAAATGCAGAATCCGTGAATCGATTCATAACGCAGACCCCAAAACAAAGAAACATAGGAAAATTTTAAGAGCCCTTAAAAAGAAAAAAAAATATTGTTTTAGAAGTTAAAGATGGAGAGAATTATAAATCTGGTGTATTTTAATAAGAAAGTAAGTGTTTTTCTTGTAATCAGATTAGTTTAATGTTATTTTTGTCGTTTTCTCAAAATGAGTTTTTTTTACATTTTTTCTTACCGCAAAACACAATATCTCAAAAAGTTATGCTTGGATGAAATAAAAATTTTATATATATGTTTTTTAAATACTAATACAGGTAATAGACCTCTCTTAAGATTTTATGTTGAGTAGAAATTTTTTTATACAGCAATAAAGTGAAAATTACAATAGCTTTTAAAGAAAATTTCAACGTTAAGAAGCTCGAAACACAATAGCTTCTCACGTAATTGTTATATTACCAAAATAAGTGTCTATTCCCTAGATAAGGTTGTATGCTATATTATTCAATTTACAAAATGTCAATATATTTATTTTATTTTCAGTTATCATGTTTTGCGTAAAGTCTTATTTTTGCTTATTTTTTCATAAAATACCCCTTTCACAGAAAAAATGTGCACTAACAAGACTTTACTTGGGAGTTTTTCTCATTTTAAAGACCCATAAGGTCATAAAATATGTATTAATAGGCAAAATTCAGGTTAATTCAAAAAATTTTCTTCGAAGGTGTTCTGTTACCTTAACTATCAACTATCATTAAATTGTAATTATATGTTTGTAATGAATATTATCAAATATATGCTAATACACTCATATCCATAAATTAAGGATAATTCAGAATCACACAGAAAATGAACTCTAAAATAAAAATTTCACCTGTAGAATTATCATACACATCTTGAAGAAGAATATGCAAATTACAGGAAACTACCAGATAGCGCAGATAGTACATCACAATGACGACAGTGTAAGAGAGGGGTATATAAGGAATGGTGGCAAAGAAGTAAAATTGTTCACAAGCGCTATAAAAGCCTTTCAGTGCAATAACCGCATGACATAGTTATGGCACAAAGGAAGAATTTGGATGATTTTTTACGTGGTAGAATTATCGGACGACTGGAATGTGGGCGTACCCAGCTGGAAGAATCCGAGGAACTTGGAATCGCCCAAAAGCGTCATCTCCAGGATATGGCAACGATTCCAAGATGATGGTAATATGAGTAGATGTTACAGCACAGGTCGCCCCCGAGTTACAACGCCGAATGAGGACCGGTATTTGGCAGTCACTGCCAAAAGAAACAGACGGAGCACAGCATCAGACCTATCTCGTCAGCCCTCTTCAGCTATCGGTAGGACAGTTTCGAGGCAGACCGTGTACAGACGCTTAGGGCACATTGGTATATATGCTCGTAGGCCTGTCAGATGTGTTCCCCATACCGCAACTCACTGTCGCCTGCTATTAACCTGGAGTAGAGAGCATGCATTGTGGACACCGCAAAAGTGGTCTTGTGTGATGTTTTCCGACGAGTCCAGGTTTAGTTTGCAGTCTGATTCTCGCTGGACTTTCATATGGAGAGTCCCATTTACCCGTTACCACCAAGAGAACACCATTGAACGACACCGTTACGGTGATGCAGGATGGCTCGTTTGGGGAGAAATTATTCTTGGTTCCAGAACTGACCTGCATGTTCAGAGTGTAACGATGACAGGCCACATCTATCGGGGTGTCATTCTGGAACAACATGTACGTTTGTTTCGGGGCACCATGGGTGCTGAATTTCTGTTTAGGGATGACAACGCCCGTCCTCACCGTGCAAACATTGTAGACGAATGCCTCCAATCGGAGGATATCACCCGTATGGATTGGACAGCATACTCACCGGACTTTAATCCAATAGAGCATGTCTGGGATATGCTTGGCCGACGAATTGCAGTCCGTCAACCCCTTCCCACCTGTCTACCGGAACTTCGGAGGGCATTGCTTGATGAGTGGTGTAATATTCCCCGAGATCAGATTGATAATTTGATACTCAGCATGCGTAGGCGTTGTAAAGCCTGTATTGCATCGTCCGGGAGACATACTCCGTATTAACCATCATACTAACCATGTTATACTATTTTTTTTTTTGTAAATAGGTTCTTTTTTGAAATTTGTTCCAGGGAGTAAAAATCGCAATTTTTATTAATTATGTCAAACATATAGCATCTTTTTTGCTCTTTACCTTTTTTTTAATAAATAGACTTTACAAGTAAGTCAAATTTGTTTTGCTTCTGTCTCTTTCTTTGCCTAAACTTCATTATCCTTAATTTATGGACATGAGTGTATGTTTGAATTATAAGTGTCAGTCAATATGCTTCTGTTTTACACGCAATTCTCATTTGAAAAACATAAATAACTTTTAAAATTTTTGCCTTCCAAAATTAGTGGTCAAGGTAACAGACTCGTGGTCAGCGTGTCATGAGTTCGAGCCAGGTACAACTGAAGACTCGCCGTGAAGGATACGATGCATATTAAACTGTCGTGAGCTCAAACGTCATCCCGTTGGTGTGGACTTAAGGAAAGGAGGGTGCCAGCTCAGGTTCGTCCTCGCCACTTGACCTAATGTTCAAAATTACGAGGTCCAGTAGCTGAACAGTGCGACGTTAATATTCACTCACGCACGCCTTATAAACTTAGTATAGTAATTATAGCAGTGCTTCTCACACACGCACAAACTTTCAATATTCGTGGTCCAATATTCAATGAACATTTTCATCACCCCCCCCCCTCCATACAACAAAAATGAGTTGCATTCAATAATACTATAATTTGACACTAAAGCTACAATACGACTTCAACCTCTTTAGTGCCACCGTCGTATATAAACGTCTCTCTCAGCCAAAGCAATAATTTTCTGGACTTTTATATACGCCTCTCCGATGTACGATGTTTTCTGTGCACTGCTATCCATAAAATTATTCCAAAGGCTTTGGAATGCAATTAAAAGACGTTGACTGTGTTTGCGAAGGGTTTTCTTATTTCAGAGGATCTGCTTATTTATTCATTTTCTCCCCCCTCCTCCAATACATCACTTAACGCGCGCCAACGTGGAAAACGGTACCAATAAGGAGTAAATTGTGTAACTTTTAACAGGCAACTTTTCATTATAAACCATACAAATGATCAAGTGTGAATACACATCCATAAAGTCAATGGTAATTATCACACTTGTGCTTAACTTCGTATTGTTAAATTAATTAAAAACGTTAAACATTGTACTGACTGATACATTTGTAAGTGTATTTATATCAGTGTAAATATGTATTCTATTTTTTATTATGCCAGAATGTGTTTTGTTCGTTTACTTACAGTACATTAATATTTTTTTTAAATCTTTTATTTTTGACATTTCAATATGCTTGCGCCCCCCTCGTAGAGCTATCAAGCCCTTTCTAGGGGAGCACGCCCCACAGTTTGAGAAACGCTGAATTTTAGTAATTTTTCAATTGGAAAATAATAATTTAATAGTAAATATTAATGTTATGTCTCTTACATTAATAAATATATGTTTCCTTGGTATATCTATTCTTTTAATTTTAGAAAATAAATGTTTCAATCTTTTCCTTAACATAAATATTTTGTATCGATATTTTGCTTCTAAAAAAGTAATCTTCAGTATCTTATCGAACTTCTGTAACAAAAACATACTCATTTTATGAAAAATTGGTTCTTGGTGTAGCAAAGGTTATCTAAAGAAAACATGACTTTATCTGTGATTATATTTTTGTGGCGTTTCTTGTAACTTTATTATTCGTGTTTTTCGTATATTAGAGATCGGGGCATAAAATTGAACTTATATTTGAAACTCCCCAGTAATGGAGCAAAATAAGCAAATTTAGTTTATCAATTTTGTTTCCTCCGAATTTTTATTAGAAATTCTAAAATTTATTTATAAATTTAAAAATAAAATGGAAAACTTGTTTTGTATATACTTTACAACAAAACTTTACATATATACTTTAATGCATTAAATGTGATGAATTGTTTGTCATCTAAATTATTTAAAACCCGTCGGAAAAGAAACCAAACTGCGTTAGTGGAAGAAATAAATTTGCCAACTTACTCATACAGCATAAATCGATCTTTTTTAAGAAAATGTAGAGCCTGAATTCATATAGAAAGCAAACACGTAGAACATTTAACACATTTCTTAGGGCAGAAAAATATTAGGAGAATATATAAATACTTTTAGAAAAATATTCTGCTGCAATTGTTGTTTAAGTCTTGGATTTATTAATATCTGAAATTTTTGCCAAATAAACAAAGTAATTATTTTCCATAAAACTTAAGGCCTTAGGCCACCCTAGAATTTTCAAGGAATCTATTTTTTTTAAAGTTTTAAATGGTTTGCTAAGGCCTCAAAAATGATGTCCCAAAAGATTATGGCTGGGGAAAATCTCTTAGTATTTGGTTTCAACTCGACTGTGTGGGCATTGGCCCCGAAATCCATTTCTAGTGGTAAAACAGTCTTGGATATAGCTATAGATACTGCATGTTTGTGTGTTGAATGACGGGGTTTCTTCAGTATTGCACAGAATGAAGGCAATGAACTTGGAAATCGGCCTGATCAGTAACGAACTGTGCCTGGAGATCGACAAACATCGCATAAATCTTGCAGAGAGATCGTTATCTGATCGGATAAAAGGGATAAGCTGGAAAGCCAATTGTATGGTGCAGGGGCATCGCAGATTAAAGGTATTACAAAATTATTCATGATTTTCTACTACTCAAAACTTCAAACGCGTTTATCTCAAAACTGCATTTTTTAAGTTCGTCGGTCTCAGAAAATTTTCAACCGATTCACTTGAAATTGAATATATTTTGAAAAATACATTGTCTAATTTTTATATCGCATAGTTCAGTTGTTATTAACAATTATCTGGTGATTTTTAGGCAAATGTTTCACTTTTCACTTTAGAAGTGTGTCATTTGGTCAAAAATCAATACATCGCAAAAGTCCAGCGTACTTCTATCGCAGTTATTGTATATAATCGGAAAAAGTTATTGGTTCATTATGATTAAAAAATTACAGGTGCTGTTAGTCCGACCGTGAATCCTGAAAAAACGGAGACGTCATCTCGAAAACGTGGCACAGTTGCCCTTTTGAAATTGATCGCATCAAAAAAAATATTGTAAACAGTTACTGATATATATGATAATACCCCGTTTTTGTAATTTTGATTGATTTTGTAGTGTTTCTGAAAAAAAAAACCCAAAAACCTATTCTTTTCGGCCTTTAGAATGACCTAAGACCTAAAAGTGAAATAAAATAAAGTTATATAAAGTCAAGTTTCGAGGACAAAAGATAAATGAGCACTCAAGATTTTATTTTACACCTAAAATTTAAGTACATTGAATAAAAAAATTAATTAATTAACATCAATATAAAATAGTAGTTCTTTTGCAGGAAGATCTGCTTGTCTGTGTCTTTTAAAACTACTTTATAGCCTCCCATTCGGCATAGTGACGCTGAGTACTGTGCCGTAGGGCCAGGGTTTGTATCAAGGAGAAAATATAAGTGTTTGTAAAAGTATTAGGCTTTCGCACTATGTGGCACCCAAACATTCGTCCAGCCGCAAATCCTCTCGTGAGTTTGGCGGAAGAGGAAGAGAAGTGGCAGGGGCCCTGATCACCCCCCCCCAGGCCGTTCTCCCACAAAATTGGTCTGGAACCGAGCGAAATCGTACTGTCACCTGCATATTGCTGAAGGCTACGTCTAACGACATGCGTCATCTTACCTCTTGTCATGATGATTTTTGTGGTTCAGTCGAGATCAAGTGGCATTACTAGTTTATTCAGTGTGACACAATTTAAGCGTCTTTTTTATATTTAAATATTTTTCAAACGTGTAGCATTTTCTGTTTCCAATTCTAAACGTTAATACATAACAGTCTTAGTTACACTTTTATAGTGAATTCGTTCTGTGTGGTGAGTACAATCCAAAATGATATCATAAGCATCGTTTCAACTGACTAAACAATCAATATATATCGCGCATTGGTTAATACACACTGACATTGATTTACAAGGTCTTGACTCAGCTTTCTGTGGAAAACCTGCATTTCATCACTGGAGGATACATTTAACATTTTATTAGGGTCTTGAGCACTAAATCTGTCCTCCTACCATTGGTGACTTTTTAAAAATATTTTTTAAATGACGGATTGTTACCCAATAAAAAGGGAGGAGAGAAAGACCATCTTCAAATTAACCTGTTGTAAGTATGAGATATAATTTTTCACAAATGTTTTGTAAAACTATTGGAAAACACATTTAAAAGTGATTCAATTTTTTTAATAGTAGATAAATTAATGACGTAGCAACAATCATTGCAGTCAAAAATGTGACCAGAGTTATTAGATTGTGACATTTTTTTTGACAAAGAACGTGATGTCACCAAGTAATCATCAAGAAGTATCTAGAGTCAACACCTGCAGAAATTAAAATAAGACTACACAAAGGTCGGTACAGTTTAGAGGGTATTGAAAAATCTGAATTTGACTACGGTAAAAGAGACAGGCTATCTGACTGCATACCGTCTAGATTAACTGCTATAGTGAGCAGTTTCTGAAACTTTGTAGAGCTTGTTTATAATGAATGCCTTCTCCGCTATTAGAAAATAATCTGTTTTAATATTTATTTTTTATATACATCGATTTGTCTCCGTGTAGTCATCTGTTGGTCCTGGTCTATTAATAAATCTGTTATTACTCAAATAATTGGATTCGTTGATTCATTTACCACCTCGTAAATTTGCAATAATATTTTTAATTAAAAACTAATAACAGATGTTTTGAAATAGTTCCTTAGCACATTTATCTAATTGTTTCTCTTAGCAACTAGACACTTCATGTTTTGTTACAAAAATGTTTTGAAGAAAATTAGATTGGAAATTTATAAGTGTAAATTTATGTCAACGAATTAAAAAAATGGGAAGAGTAATAAAAAAAATCGGTTAAATTTATAATACTGGCGAATTGTAAACGTTGATCATATCCATGCATAATTATAGAACTCATATTCCAAAGCAGAGAAAAAACTTTGAGAGCAATAATTCAAAAATAAATGTTTAAAAGTAGTTCTCATTTAGACAAGTAGTTTCTTTAGACAAGTAGTTTGCCTGTTATGCTGTCCGTAGCTTGAGCATTAACTATTACTGTACTGAGAAAGTTTTAAAGGGGGTCTTAAAACTTTTATCACCTTTTTTTATAGTAAGACATATATTTTCTGTAACCTGATTCAGATTTACACCTTTAGAAGGCCTTTTATTCAAGATGAGTATTTTAAAGAACGCTATTATGCGTATGTGTGGAGCTTTAAGAACTCGCATAAAATCTGACCAGTTTTTTTCTTTACTTAAAAAAAGAAAATATTGCTGAACATAAATTTGAAGTAAAGGCTTGTTAAAGCACTGACACACACACACACACAATACTACCAGAAGTATGAAAATAGTTTTTGAACGAAAGAAATTTTGCAGTAATATTTTAAAACACTACATTTATTGAAATAAAGAAATGTACTTACGAAATGTATCATATGACTGAAGACGAAAAAAGAGACAGAACAATCATCATAACAAAAAAAAAACTTTATAGAAGTTATTATAAACAAGTAATATAAAAACATTTTTCTTATGTCACTTTCTACTTAGGTCAATACTGAAAAATTTTATTTTAGTTACACTTTTAATAATTACAATTATATATTATAAATAGGTATTTACATATGACAGAATAACAATATTAAGTGGCAAAATAAAAAGTGATTTCACTTGCAGTTTTCCATTTTCCTTTCTATGTACAGTGTTGGGCTTTTATTTTTGTTTGTTACAATTTTTATACATTAAATAAATTTAATTATTCCAATAAAATGGTATAGTAAAAATAAGACACATTATCAGAAATTAGGCCATCTCCGGGGGGGGGGGGGTTCGAACCCACGACCTTTGAATTAGAAGTACAACGAGCTGCCCATTTCACTACAGGGACACAGCGAGCGATTTCTCTTTTTATTTATGATATTAGACAATTATTTTTGTTACTATTTATTAATTTATCAAATAAAATTAATGAATTAATAAATAGTAATAAAATTCGTTGTTCAATTTATAAATATCAATTAATTAAAGAAAATTCAAATATTAATTAATTAAATAAAATTTAAATATTAATTGATTAAATAAAATTAATGAATTAATATTTTAAAAAACTATATTAATATCAAGTGTCATCCACTACAAGTTCGAACTTGAGTTGATGAATAAAAATTATTTTATTAACGACTGAAACTTTGAACGAGATATATATATATACATTCAAGAGCCAAAACATTATGACCACCTGCCAATAATGAGTTAGCCCACCTTTGGCGTGCAACACAGCTTCAACCCGCCTTTGCATGGGTGCCACAAGTCCTTGGTAGATGGTCGGAGACAGATTGAACCAGATGTTTATGCAACGTTTATGCAAATCCGAGATATTGAGAATTGGTGGTCTTTGAACTCTGAGCTGCCATCCCAAGACATCCCAAATGTGTTCTATCGGATTGAGATCCAGGGAGTTAGGCGGCCAGGACATTAACTGGAATTCAGCATCATGTTCCTGGAACCACTCCAACACAATTTTAGCCTTATGACACGGGGCGTTCCTGTTGAAACATTCCATTTCCAGCTGGAAAAAGAGAGGCCATGTAAGGGTGCAACTGGAACGCAATGATGTTCAGTTACCCTGTAGCATTCATGGTCTGCGCTACCACAACCACGGGTTCCAGAGACGCCCAAGAGAACGTCTCCCAAAGCATATTATCCCCCCCCCCGACCTGTGTATGACTTACTTTACATTGAGGGAGCAACTGTTCGCCTGGAAGACGGCGTATCCTGACACGGCCATCGGCGTGATGAATGATAAACCATGATTTATCTGACCAGGCAACTCTCTCCCACTGATCCATGGACCAGTCGCGACATTCCCGGGCCCAGCGCAGGGGCAGTTGGCGATGACGCTTGGTCAGCAAAGGCACACGAGTGGGGCGTTTGCTGCGTAGCCCCATATCCAACAGTGTCCGCTGAACAGTGTGCTCCTATACTATTCCTCTTGGCCCTGCATTGTATTGGGCTGTCAGCTGAGCCACTGTATGGCTCCGGTTTTGCTTCACCATGCGAGACAGTCTCCGACGACCTTTTTCTTTGATAGCGCGCGGACGTCCAACACCATGTCGTCTACTGCTGGTTTCACCGTTATTCATCCACTTTGCATAAGTACTAACAACTGTAGATCGCAAACAACCCACGAGTAGTGCAGTTTTGGAAATACTTGTTTCGAGCCTTCGTGCCATTACAATCTGCCCTCTATCAAAGTCACTTAGATCCGAAGCCTTTCTCATCACTCACAGAAGTAAGTGAAAGAATGATTCTTCAGACTCTCCAGCATCAGTTAAATACCACTTCTACCTGATCACGTGCCTTCCACATCATCCAGGCGAAATCATTGCAAAATGTAGGGGTGGTCATAATGTTTTGGCTCTTGAGTGTATATAAAAATGAATATATATATGGAGTGTGTGAACTTTCTCTCTCTAATAGTAGGAATTGAAAATGAAAGACGCAATTCATAGAATTAGACCTTTCAGAATGAAAGTAGAATATTTTTAAGGGGAAAAGCCGATTATAAGCGATCAGTAGTCTTATGAGATCTCATAAATTTATTTTATTGCTTTGTGAGACTGTGTGTTGTCAGTAAAATACATCTAAAAATGCGCATTTTTTATGAATAGTATGACCATTGTATATTTAAGACAAAACTGAAAACAGTGTGTGGAATTTTCATTGCATTATGGAAAATATTATCCCGTCATTATTGTTGATATTCAATCAAATAAAAAATGCCATCTGAAATTGATATGATATTAAATTAAATGTTTTCTTGGGGGGGGGGGATTTGGTATAATGAGTATGCGTGCGTAAAAAAAAGCTCAAGATTTATTTAACTTTTATGTATGGCGGTTGGTTCTTATATATGAAAGCAGCTTTTTATTAACTGAAAATAAAATTCATCTTGCAAAAATCAACTCCTTTCAAAAGGCATTTTCTTAATAGCAATAGAATATTATCGGACTTCTAATTTTAAATTAAGATTCTTTAAAAATTTTCTTGTTTAAACAAATTATGGTAAGATGAAAATGATTTGGAAATAAATTATTTGATATGCTTTCGTGTCTAAATGTGATTCGTTTTTCTCATTTTTCTTTTAAGTATTACTTGTGTTCGTGCTATACCTTAAATAGCGTTCATTTATTCTTCACTTTTAAAACAGTTTTCTCAAGATGGTTTTCTTTCCTTAAATTCATATTTTACATGAAATTTAATTTATTTTTTTCATTTCTTGTATCGTTTAATTAAAGAAAATTTGTTTTGTGAAAATGGGCAAATACTTTCTTTAAATTATTTTAATTAATTAAAACACAATTATATATATATATATATATATATATATATATATATATATATTTATTTATTTATTATATTATATTTATAATACTTAATGCTTAAGGTAAACACATATTTTCTAATATCCTTAGTAAATCTAGTAGAATGAGTTTTTATAGAAAATAATATATTTTTAACATTGACCAAGCATCTAAGTAGTATTGATAAGTTACATAGAATAATTAACTATCTATTATTCATAAAGATAAAGGCTATGACAGTTTCGCTCCACACAGCTGAAGACTCGGCTTCTTTTTGTGGATAGTATAGCAGCATTCCTATGCATATATGCACCCCTAAATATTGCGGAGACCTGTCTTCTGACATCGCAACTTCATGAAACAAATTCCTAAGCTGACACACATCCACATGCACACTTACACGCGCACACAAAATTACACACACACACATAAATACACACGCGCACATATATATATATACTAAATATCTATAATTTTAAAAAAAGTATAAATAGAAGTATAAAGCTGTATAGATTATAGGTAAGAAATAAAAAAGTAACCACAGTAGAACAATATCAAAATCTCTTAGCCTTAATAACTAAGAATGCAGTTTTAAGCATTATTTTGAGACCAGTCAACTTTACCTATAATTTGCGTATAATACTGCGTAAGGAATGGAAATAGGTATAAGAATATGTCATTATTAGAAGACCAAATACACTAATACTACTATTAAATAAAATTATTACAATAAAAATTAATCAAAGTTGCTTACTTAATGAAGAAAATTAAAAATATTAGAGTACAAAGAGATTTTACAATAATTAAATATACCCCCTACTACTTACTGTAATTTTAACCTCCCCGCCAATCGCTAACCATCTTACAGCAGCATGGCAAAAAAAGTAAAAATTGGTAAATATATAAGTGGGATAAAAAATAAAGCTTTGTATACTAAAAATCTAAATTACTTAATAGGAAAATTTTGGAATTTAGAGGACCATCAATCATACAGAACAAGGCTGTTATAAAATAAAATGCATTTGCATTTATTTTACGGGTGACGTCATCTTGTGACTGTATGCAGCAAATATTAAATAGCAATATAGTTAAAAAATAAAAAAATAAAAATAAATTTAAATACAAAATAGTTATAAAAATACAGTTGAAGCCTGATTAAAATATTATTTTAAAATATGTCATGAAACTTAAACCTATTGAAAATATAATAAGAACAAACGATATGAGACTCTTTTCAATATATTGCTACGATTTATATAGTTAATAATAATATTTCCCTTGATATATATATATAGAAATTGAAATATTCGAATTCCAAAAGGATACCTTAATTGTATTAAAATTAAGTGTATCAATTTTATCATAAATATCGAATGCAATTTATTATCTATAATGTACAACGATGCATTTAAGTGAACAGTTTTGGAAGGATTATTGGCAGTTTTAACTAGAATTAAACAATTAGAATAAAAATTAATACCAGGGTAAAATTATTATTAAACTAAAATTAGCATTTTTAAACTTAAATAACATTAAATGGCATTTAAACCCTACCATCCCACACTGTGACTTTTTGCCTATAATATGAATTTCAAATTTTCACAACTTAACTATAATTATAATTTGCCATTTTTAACCAAACTATATTTATCTTTACGTAACGTATTTTGTAGATCAACAGAAAAAATAATTTTACAAATTCAAAATATTTTTTTTAAAGAAATTTCGGCTAATTTTCCATCTACACAAATAGAATCATTTTTTGTTATCATACTTTAGATTATCAAGTTTAAAAATATTTTCTTTAAGTTGAATTAAAAATTATACCATTATTTTAATTAGTATGCTATGCAATTTAATTATCTTCTTATGAATCGTCTGAAGATAACAACCACGCAAGAATAATGTAGTAACCAATATTTCAAGTACCACTCGGCCGAAGATAAGGCAGAGCTGCTGGGACGAAGATCTTAAGCATCTGCTTTGCTTTAAGTTACTTTAATTTTTTATAGAAAACGATTAGCAATATGTATCATTGATTAAAGTAGAAATATAATTGCTAGGCTTGTAAATATGTTAAATAATTTTAAACGATGCTACACATATGTGTTTCTAACACCTTAAGAGGTAAATGTGTTTGCCCAAAATGTTCCAAAAAAGGGCACCATTTTTATTGCATAGAAATAAGCATAATACTTAACAAAATGCGAAAATGGAAGAGTTTATTTTCAATTTTAAAGTTTTCGTGATTGAGGAATACAAAAATATCTAAATATTTGTTTTTTTATTAGTACACTCTGCATGGTATAAAGAATGTTTCATAAAAAAGAATCTTAAAGGAATTTCTCTAATACATCCAAAAAAATTTCATGTTCGTCCCTCTTTCTCAAACGGTTGAGGATTTTGTGTATTT
Organism: Trichonephila clavata; assembly: GCA_019973975.1. Lineage (NCBI taxonomy): Eukaryota > Metazoa > Arthropoda > Arachnida > Araneae > Nephilidae > Trichonephila > Trichonephila clavata. The sequence continues at coordinate 143,412 of BMAO01029275.1, forward strand.
AGGCATATATATTATATAAACACGCATAATTTGGAGATGGTGTAATACTCAGCATTACAATGAGGACAGAGATAATATCGCTTTTTTTATTATCTTTCAATTTTCATTTCTTCTCAAGCAACATACTGCACATTGCCTTGCCAAACCTTGTTCTTACTCTAATATTTTCTAGAATCTAAACTCCTGCTTTCCATGACAAATTCCCACCCTTACCGCAAAAAATACCCGGATGTGAAGTATTTCGGTACCATGGACAAACTTCCTCGCTTCAAACACTAGCACTAATGATCTCACTATAAGAATGAAAATACGTGCAAACCAAAAATATAAAGAAAACATCAGTGCTCCTACACTGTTTTAGGCAAATCGGTTGCGGACAGCTTTCCGTAACCTGTATAGTGTACCGGCAAACCAGTTAAAAGAATAAATAATTTTAAAAAAATTTGCAAAAAAAAAAAAAAATTAGATTTTTATTTACAAATCATTAAAATTTATATTTATTATTAGATGCAATAATTCTAAATTAGAGCTATAGAATTGAATTTTCGATGTCATTTTTATTTTATTTTATATATGTATTCATATATTTTTTACATAGTAACAAAATTCTAAGATATTTACTTTATTTGACACTTGCGTTTTAGACATATAAGAATGTCTATATTTTGTAACTGGACATTAGAGATTTATCGCTGTAGTTCCATTTTATTACTTTTTATTTTATAGTCTTTTTTCCATATTTAATCCTTAACCTTATATAAACTGAACACCTACTATATTTAAATATAGAATTTAAGGCTACACAGTATCCTTTTACAAATTTTTTTTAGAGACAGTAACAGTAAAAATAATTTATCTTTTATTATAAGAGTATGTTATAAAGTTGATTCTGTATGTAAAAAGTCAGTTTCATCAGCCATTGTGTTGCAAATTTAAAAAACTTCGAAATATTTGAATTTTTTTCACAATCTTATAAAATACCTAATTTTTAAATTTTTTTAGTCATTTTAAGTGATTTATGTTTCTTGGATTATTAGGATAAAAGCTAGTATGGATTTGAAAATCTGTTAACTTGTCGATTTTTAATAATTAATTTTCTGGCTAAACCTGGAAAAAGCACGACAATTTTTAAAATATTAATTTTAGCATTTTTTTTAAAAAAATAATTACAGATATCAGACTTAAATTCATACTAACTGTTACTGAACATATGTTTTGGAGAATCTACAAAAAAAAATTAAGGAATCTATCTTGAACAGAAAAAAGGCCTAAGGGATTAGAAAACACTTATATCTCCAAAATTAAAAGTCTGAGAAAAACATATCTTAAGTTTGTAAAGGCATGAAATAAAAAGTTATATTCCCAATATTTATTTCCTACATTAAAACACTATTTTAATTAAACATGACTGAAAACATGTTTTTAAATTCAAAAAATATTTTTGCATAATAATGATAGCATTTGTTACGACGAAATCTTAATCTTAACATAATATTTTCACAAATGTTTTGAAATTAAAAGCATTCACGTACTAAATAATAATGCTTCTAACTTTAGATAAAAATCGCATGTTCGTACATATTTTTTTCAGTTTTAAATTGGGGCAGTATAGCAAGTTTGAGTATTTGTGTTGTGAGTATTTGAGCATGTTGACTATAATGCAGTTTGGCACATGATGGAATTATTCAGTTTTATCTGCAATACTTGTTGTCAGAATACTTATATTAAAATGTCTTGTTGCAGTAACATTGAAGGGCTGGTTTTTAGATATATAATGCTCAGTAGTATTCCATCTCTTCAAAATAATGTTTCTCATAGCAACCTGAGAAATTTTTGACCGTGGTATTACCTCTACTGGAAAAAATTGACGATAATCCTCTAAGTTAAATAAACAACTTTTTAAAACAAAAATTAGCCTTGAAGTCAATCTGAATTTAGTGAGTATGAGAGCTCAAAACATAATAAAGCAGAAATGATTGTAGTCATGAAAATAGAAATGAATGATCATTTCACACTGAATGAGTTGATTATACTCAAATATATTTCTAATTTCTTCAATTTTAGTGCTTAAAAATACTGTAAAATGAAACCAAAACCTAAGCTCAGAAATCTTCAATTATCTGGAAAACTAATTTGTTATCAGATCTGAAATTTGGTGGCAAGCTGATACCAAATGATGATATGAGCCACAAAAAAATGCAAACAAAAAATTTTAATGTATTTGAGATTTGTAGAGTACGCTCTTTCTCTATTTCTCCTTCTGTGTATCCTTAATCTCATAACAGTATTTATTTAATTTATTAAATAGATGCACGTGAAACACTTCACCTTCGATGCGACCTTAATATTAAAGATAGAGGAGGTCGCTCGCTTTATAAATGTAGTATGTGAATATCAATTCAATTTTATATCTAGAGAGTGTAAGTGCAGTGAATCAAGGGTCGTCTACTAATTTCTGTTATATCAAGGGCAAATTCTATTTGAATATTTTCCCGTATTAATAAACGTAGAGCAATTAGAAGTATTTGCATTATTTACTCAGCTTCGTCACTTAATATTGCACTTATTTATAAATTAAGATATTTTTGGAGGCTTTATGCACGTAATTGTTTGCTACGGCAATCAATTTCGTCCTTACTTTACAATTATGATGCCAGCATTGTAATTTAGAAAGACGTAGTGAATCCTCTGACCTATAAAATAGCCTTTTGTGAATATTCCATCGTACAAAATAGCCTTCACAAATAGTTATTCAATGAAAATCTGCATTCGCAAATATTTGCTCATTCATTTCGATATATATCAGCGTTTCTAGAACTGTGGGAAACGCAAGCATATTGAAAAGTCGAAAACAAAAAATTATTTTAAAAAATTGTTAATTTACTGAAAGAGTAAACATGCAAAACGCATTCTGACATAATAAAAAATAAAATACATATTTACATTGATATAATACACTTATAAATGTATCAGTACTGCGCAATGTATTTTATAATTAACTTAACAAAACAAAGTTAAAAAGAAGTTTATATAATGTTTACAAGTAATCCCATGGGCTTGTCATATGTAAAATTATATACAAAAAATAACACTTATTTTGATAATTTGAACAGTTTGTAATTAATCCGTTAACTGCTGATTAAAAGTTACGCGATGCGCTACCCAATTCCACCGTTTTCCTTGCAGGCGCGCATATGTGATGAAATGGGAAGAGGTGGGGGAGAAAAGGAATAAATAAGCAAATACTCTGAAATAAGTAAATACTTCGCAAACACTGTCAAGATGCTTTTATTGAATTCCAAAGCTTTCACAAGAATTTTATGCACAACAGTGCACAGAAAGGAGGATCATACTTCGGAAAGACGTATATATATATATATATATATATATATATATATATCCGAGGCATTTAACGCTTTGGCTGAGTGAGACGCTTATATAAGCCGGTGGTCCTGAAGAAGTTAAAGTCGTATTGTAGCTTTAGTGTTAAAGTATAGTATTCTTGAATTCAATACATTGTTATTGGGTGGAGGAGTGGCGATGACAATTATGATTGAATATTGGGTCTCAAATATTGAACGTTTGAGAAGCACGGATATATACCTTATTTTCATGTAAAGTTAAAGCTTGATGATTTAGGACATTTATTTTAATTTGATGTTTCTTAAAAACTTTTGAAAAAGCGGGCTTCATTTCAAGGATATAAAAAAAGCTTTAGCAAGAAAGTTCTTTAACTCCTAATTGTTTCTTAGACAAGCTTTTTCGAGTTTATTTTCATTAAGACATAAAAAAAAACATTTTTTCAGTGAGCTTTTTATAATATTTATGATTTTATCAATGCTAGATTTTTGTAAGCCTACTTTATAGGAAATAAATTAAAATGATAAATTGTGACATCAATCCGTTTCCGTTTTTTCCCTCTAAAGTTTGACTCAATTTAAAGTAATATTTTTTGACTCCAGATAATCTTTCAACCACATTAACCTATTAGCTTTCATGCCAGAGATTATCTCGGTCACGGCTTTAGTGCTACAAAATGTCTCGCACGAGTATTATACAGGGTAATATTTTGGGTAAATTTACTATTGGTGGTATAGATTGCGGTGTTCAGGAAGAAACCTTTCATCCAATATTCCAAAAACGCCAGAAAAAGTATAATAAAAAGATATTTTTACATTTACTCGACAAGTTACTCTGTAACTCATTTTTGATCTTCAATAATGTGGTTCGGAAAGGTATTACATTTTTGAGAATCCCGAATCCAAATTGTGGAAGAGAGTTTTTACATAAATATGATGATACAGAGCTTCTGAACATAATAATCCTGTCGACTACTTAAAGAAGATTACACTGTCCACCCATCTTACTGAACGATATTTTATGTTCATATTACTCCTACTTCTGCAAAACGTGAGCCTAAAGCACAGTATAAAGTTTGTTGTTCACAAAATGATGCAAATGAAACAAAAAAAGATATGGAAGGAAACACGATTCAGGTGTGATAATTGCGGAGTTGGTCAGTTATACCACACAAAATTCAACTATTAAACTAATAATAGTTATTTATTTTTATTTTAATTATTAGAAAAAAAGGTTTACTAGATGCGAACTTTTCCATTGCTACTCTGTGGGACTGCCACTTCAAGCGAATATGCAATTACTATAGATCCAAAAAAAATTTATATAAGTTGTTCAAGATACAATTTTTAACTATTAAGTACATTAATTTTGTACTAAACATTTGGTTTTTGTAATAAAAAAATTGACAATTTATGTACCCATATCATCAAATTAACTTGTCAGTTAAAGGGTAAATTGATTAATTTAAAACAAATATGTAAGACTAAAGAAGATGCTCTAGGCTGCAAAATTACCTGAGTTTTAACAACTACACATTGTTAGTCCCTCCTCTCCAATCTCTTACTTTAATTATCGAGAGATTTTAACGCAGATTTTAAAACATTACTCTCATTCATAAATATTTTTAAAAACTAAGCATTAAACTTTTATGTTGAAATTAAAAGCAAAAGACAATAAGGGGGATTTATTCAAATTATTAGATTTCCAGTATTACCGCACATGCATGGTCTATACAAAACTCTTTGAACCACTCATCTAGCGAATTTAACATTGGGAGTAAATTATGAATAGTTTGTCAGTGATAAATGCATCTTGAGAAGTCATAATACCTTGACAAAGACAAATAATAACTTATAAAAAAGTTACAGCGATTAAACGTAGTCCAAGGATCAAAATCCTTCTTGAACGTTTTTTTTCTTATCTCCCAGAAATAGCTTCTAAGGGATGAAAGATCACGTTAGCAGTGCGAGTGCAAAGAAAATAAACTCAAAAGACCCATGGGTTTGGAAAGTTTGCAGTGGGAAAAGAAAGGTTAGTTAACACGAGAGGACAGATTCCCGTATGACAGAAACTACTAACTGCAATGGGCTAAATTGAATGGGATACCATAGTCATATGATAAATAGAATCACATGTTTCCAGCCAATCGCCTAATTAATTTGCTTCGCTGCTGCCAGCTTTTGCTTTTTACTGAAACTTTCTTTTAAAAAGTATACATTTTTCAAGAATAATACAATGTGTTGCCGGAAACTATAAGTACCGTCTCGTTCAACTACAACCTCACTGATAGTATAGTTCAATCCTTGTGCACAAGTGTCTCAGATTGATTTTCAGTATAGCGGAGTCATTACAGTTGATTGTGTTGTTTTTGCAGGTATTAGTGTTAAAATCTTTAAGACGATTGCCAGGGCCGTTATGTATGTTAAGACGAAGTGCGCGCTATAATACGTTTTTTTGAATTCAAGGAATATTAAGCCAGTTGAAATTCATCGTCAACTTGTTAAGGGTTATGGAGAATAATGAGCGATGGAAAATGGATAAAGTGGATTCGACATTTCAATGATGGATGCATCGATGTTCATGACGAAGCTCGATGTGGACAGCCTTCTGTTATTAGTGATGATTTGGTTGAAAAAGAAAATGAGAAAATTCGTGAAAACAGACGGTTAACAATAAGATTGCTATGTAATATGTTTCCTCAAAGAGCTGTTCAGCATTGGTTCTTTTCACTGGCGGTATTTTTCTTCGAAAAAGATGTAGACAAGTTGGTTTTCTAGTTTCAAACGTGCTCTTTCATGTAAAAATAAATTTCGTTTCTTAAAAAAAAAACCTATTTTTTACGAGTTATTCCAAAACGGTACTTTGTTTCTGGACACTCTTCGTAGCGCATGAGGGTAAACAAAATGCACTTATAATTAAAAGTACTCGTAAAACATAAGTTTTTTTTTAATTGGAAAGACTAAATTCTTGGATATATTCACACAACTGTCAAATTTAAAGTTGTATTTAAATTATTAGAACAACAAGTATGTCTAATATGAGTTTCTAATAAAATGGAGATCACGTGAGTAAGCTTATCATGTGAACCCTTATGAATTTAACCCACCGGACGGTTGGCAGGACATTTATGTCTACGCAGGTAAGTGGCTGGCTGTTCCAACAATTTAACGACGTGTACTACATATATAGACTGAGTATAAATATTTCATTGCAAAGTATTTTCCTGTTTAAAATTATCGTTATATGGGTCTTAAATAGGCTCCTCGATAAATATATTGACGTGCATATTGACATAAAACCCTCTTTTCCAAAGAATCCTTCTTAATATGAGGTACAAATAATAGCAATATTTTCTTTAGAGGCTAAACCGATGGACGTCATCCCAAGGAGGTGTTCTATACTGTCAAGCGGGTTGCCCCAAAATATTAAGGATAATCTCAGCTGCTAAGAATCCTAAGTAATCTCAAATGCATTAAGTTTGTCGAAGAAGTTCTGAAGTAGACTCTCATACCCTTCCTTCAAAGTATTCCTCGAGTTCTATTTTAACAAATCAATACTTATTCACATATTATGTTCAAGTATTTTTTTTAAGGTAGATACAGATACTTTATAAGTATGCCTATTTATCGGGTACGTTATTTGATGAACATATCTGGAATTGCATTGATCACTTTTCACTTGTTAGTGTTTCAAGGTTAATACAAATGAACTTTGGTTCAGATTGAAGGATTATGGAATGCTTCAGGTACAGAATCTAAGTTTGACTGCTTTGATATTACATCATGAAGAAAAATATATCGTATGTAGTGGCGGAATATCAAAATATTAAATTTCAACATATTACAGTTATTTTCTTGTTTTTATATTTGCTTATTTTTATGAAAATGGCAGCTTATGGAATAAATATCATCATGTTTAAGCGTTTACAAGCACGAATAATTAACAGGAGTATTTTAAGATTATTATTATGCGCGAGGCGTGTCCAGTAATACGTACTGTTTTGGAAAAATTCGCATAGAAAGCATTTTTTTGAAAAAAAAAATTATTTTTACATGAAAGAGCTTTTTGGAAATATTTTCTACGGTGTAACCACCATTCTTCAGATATTTGTCAAATTGGAAAACCAACTTCTATATACACTCTCCAAATAAAAATTCCACAATTGAACAGTTTTCGAAATTAGTGGGAACTCATTACTAAGCAATATTATTGTGAACCATCATTTTCCACGGATTTTTTCATTCACTTTTTGAATCAAACCGTCGTTGACAATAGAAGGCAAGCCACTCCGTGCTTCGACATGAACATTGACACACTCATCTTTGAATCGTTTAACCCACTTCCTCGCCATTTCCTCACTCATTACATTTTGTAACGTTCTTGTCTGAACGCCTAAAGATGTGGGAGGATTGGAAGGAACTCTAGCCACAATTCAACAAAACAATCTAATTTATTTACAATATTAATCACAACGCAAATTCCATTGATCCAGTCTAAGAGATGCACCCAATTAATAACTACGCTGACAATTAACGAGGTACCGTGAGATATAAGAAATCTTCAATACTAATCACACTTACTCAAGGCTATAACTCTGAATTCTTAGCTATTTTATCTGGATTCAATCTCCAGTAACCATTCGTCACCTTAATTAATTCAATTATAAAATAATAAATATTCACATTCAGTTTGATTAATCTCTACTCCGATAGCAGTCAATCTAATCTCTCCATCTAACCTGAAAACCTAGACTATTTTGTTGTTGTTGTTTGTAATGCCACCTGTCTGACGTAGTCAGATCGAGGCCCATGAAATTCATCATGGCATCAAACTATATTGTACACCTGTCGTTAGCCGTAGCTTTGAGCACCATGCAGGCGACAGTACGATTTGGCTCGGTTCCACCCCAATTTTGAGGGAGAGCACCCTGGGAGTGGTCAGGGGCCTCCCACCTCTCTTTTCCTTCCACCAACCTCACGAGAGGACTTGCGGCTCGACGGCTATTTAGAGTACCCCCATACCGCGAAGGCTCTATACATTTACAAACCTCCATGTCTTCTCCGGGATTCGAACCCAGGCCCTACAGCATAGCAGTCAGCGTCGCTAACCACTATACCGTATGGGCGACAGACTATGTATAGTAGCCTTAATTAACATAATCACGTCTTCTTCGCAGATGAGTTTTATCTACACTATTAAAATTCGAAGGTAAACAAACGTATCTATCTATCTATCTATCTATGTATGTGCGTCTATCTTCTCACGAACAGCACCACGCAGAAAGTCGCGGAAGGTACCAAAAGATGGGGAATTTTCCGGGGAAGCCGTATTGCCCATTTATATTCCAATATTGTAATTAGTTAAAAAGATATTAATTAAAAACCTTAAAACGCCTAATTGTTTTACTCCTGCCGGTTGTTTACTTGGCGGAACTTCCCTTCCGTTTCGGCCGAGCGGTAATCTTACGTTTTCCACCATATTAAAATTGTCATCTAATTTTCGGTGTCGAAATTAGACAAAAAATAATTACAGAATCGGAAAGATCATTTATTTCGCCACAACACGGTATAATGTTTTTTGTAAAATAACGGTATTTTCTATTTTTTTTCGAATTTTTTAAAATAGTGTTAAAACTGATGCGTTTTTATGAAAATTATTTCTAAATCGTTGCGTAAGAATTTATTTTCGTGTTATTAAATCGATATTCTACACTAATTAACTTCATGCCTTTCTCTTTTAGATCCATTCATTTAAAAAATAAAATTCCTAAAACTTTTTTTTAAAGAATTTTTAAAAAGTAGTCCCAATTTTTAATTCATGCGGAGTGATATCGTGTAGCTCGGAGTTAGAATCAACGGATTACGATTTTTTCATTTCTGCTAATTTTTCCCACGTAAATTAATTGTACTGATAAATACTTATTTTAACATGTGATCCTCTGTTATTTTTATGTACTTTTTTTTTTTTTTTTTTTGGAAATAGTCAGTTAAATATACATAAATTCCTTAGAAAAAAAAGCTATGTTCATATTATATATTCTTTATTATTAATTGCTTTTTTTTAAAATATCAAAAATCAATAAATTTTTTGCAATACATTTAAATGTAATCGTGAATCTGGCTGCTCTTTGCTTACCGCCATTTGTCAAACATTTTTGAATTTCTCTGGTCAAAGAAAAAAAAGATAACAAAAATTTTAGGATTTCTCTGGTCAAAGAAAAAAAGATAAGTACTCTCTTTTTAAGTTTTAATTAGTATTTTTACTTTGTTTGATTGTTTCTGTTTTAGTTTAGTTGTCGATTTTCAAAGAAAAAGATTAAATAAATAGACACTTTTATCAATGTACATATGTGCGTTAGTATTTTTTGATTCTGAAAAATGTGCACAATTTTTTTTTCTTAAAACTGCAATTGCAAAAGTCAATTTCTTTTTTAAAGTGTATGATGTGCTGGTACCCTTGAAAATTTAAAAATGTAGACATTAATAATGCAAGATAAGTGTTTACATAATTAACTATTAAAACAGTTTTTTATATAAACACTTATTTTGTGTATTGTGGAGTGAAATGTGGAACAGGGCCCTCGCCCCTCACTCTGGAAACTGTGCTTTAAATATAATATTTAATGCACAGGCTAATGGTTCCACACAATTTTTTTCCAATACAAAGGTAGTTTTAAATGTTACAAAATGTGATTTCTAAAATTATAAATCATTAATAGTTGTATGAAATTTTGTGATGTGTTGAACCCATATTTTCCATGTATCGTTTACAGTGTAATTATACTTCAAGCATTCTATAAAGTTACGGAAGTTATTTTAACTTCAAAATATTTTTACCTTCGTTTTATGAAACATAATGTAATTTTGTAATACTTTTTTTCATTTATGTATCACATATAAGAGTATTTCTTGCATGTGAAAAATATTTTACATGTATAAAATAATGAAAAAAATAAAATTAACAAGTTTTTGAATTAAATACCTGCATATTATCTTTGAAAAACATAATAAAACTGATAATCTTTACTTTTTTTCTTTAAAAAAAAAAGGTAGTCTGAAATTTAAAAAGATAAAATAAATAGACACTTTTATCAATGTACATATGAGTGTTAGTATTTTTTGATTCTGAAAAATATGCACAATTTCTTAAAACTGCAATTGCAAAAGTCAATTTCTTTTTTAAAGTGTATGATGCGCTGGTACCCTTGAAAATTTAAAAATGTATAGACATTAATAATGCAAGATAAGTGTATACATAATTACCTATTAAAACAGTGTTTTATGTAACCACTTATTTTGTGTATTGTGGAGTGAAATGTGGAACAGGGTCCTCGTCCCTGACTCTGGAAACTGTGCTTTAACTATAATATTTAATGCACAGGCTAATGGTTCCACACAATTTTTTTTCCAATACAAAGTTAGTTTTAAATGTTACAAAAATGAAATAAATGGATACTGTTATTATCAATTTCATTTATCATGTTTTTTTAACTGTTAAAAAAAAGGTGTATTCAGTTAAATAAGCATAATTTCCAAAAAGACTAATAGCAATGTTCATCAATTATATACTTCATTATTAATTGCCAGTCTATTTCCCGAGCCTTGTAATGATACTTCAAGCATTCTCACAGGTTACAAAAGTAATTTTAATTTCAAAGTATTTTTTCCTTTGTTTTACTGAACATAATATCATTTTGTAATACATTTTTTCATTTATATACCACTTCTTACAGCAATATTTATTCAATATGGAAAATATTTTACACACATATGTACGATAATGAACAAAACATAATTAAACATGAAATAGCTGCATGCATGTTATATTTTGTTAGTTAGTATATTGCTATTTCATAACTGTGTCATGATTCACAAGCTCACTCATTTTATATAATTATAATAGTTTTTGATTTCATTCAGGAAATTTCATACCACTGAATTCATTACCAATAAATTTATGAATTCTTATAAAAAATATTTCTTGAATATGTGAAACATTTTATACACATATGTAAAATAATGAGCAAAACATAGTTAGCCATATATTTTTAAAAAATATTATAAAACTGATTATCTTTATTTTTTAAAAAAATTTAGTTCCAAAAAAGACATTTTATGAATTTCATTTGTCATTTTGTACGTTTTTTTGTCAATGCACATATGCATGCACTCGGTAAAAGCCCGTGCAACGCCGGGCCATGAAAGCTAGTAATGATATAATTTTTAAAGATCAGAAATTCCTCAAAGGGATTATTAGTAGAAGGAGCGAGGGTAGAACTGTCACAATTTTAAACTTAAATATTTACAAGATGACTATTAATTTCATCTATAACTTAACATCCCTTGCTTTCAAAAGATGATTATACAACGCACTTTACAGATGGCGAGATAGACAATCGTCTTTAACACTTTGAAGGCTCACTAAAAAGTGTAAATACAATATAACCCAGCTGTATTAACGTCACTGTGGACTTAGAATCAATCAGGGGCATATATGAACAAGCATTGAGCTGCACTAGGCAGAACTTAATTATTTTACCTCATGTATATAAGCATCTTAACTTTAAGTTCCAAGTGAATTAAATAGAAAAAAGTAGAATAAAAGAACTGTTTGACACATATAAAGATTATATAATATATGTTAACTGTGTGTGTGTGTGTGTGTGTGTGTGTGTGTGTGTGTGTGTGTGTGTGTGTGTGGTGTGTGTGTGTGTGTGTGTGTGTGTGACAAGTGAATAACTATGGTTTCGTTTTTTATCTTTCTTGAAACATTTGTTCAGAAATTTCAATCACAAAAACAAAATATTTTTTTTTATTATCTAGAAAGAAACAAGAAAAAGGAAACTAAAAAGATAATTAGAAGAATTAATCTATTCCTTTCAAATAAGACCTTTCAAAAGATTAATTATAAATTGGAAATTTTTCTATTATATTTTAATATTGTATTATGATTTTTTTAGAGAAGAATTTTTTCGTCATATTCCGCATTGTATTTTTCAATTTAATGAGACATTCTCACTTATTACTGTTAATTGTTCCTCCTATGGCCCTCTATAGGTCATTTTTTCGGTGAAATACTTCCTCATAAAGGAGATGAATGTTTTGCTAATGATCCTCAGTTAATGGATCTCCAGTTGCTTCTATCTTATGTTGGTTTAGTCTGAGCTGATTAGGTTCTTTTGTGTATTTATAAAAAACGAACTATCTTTTATTTGATGCTTTTCCTTACGTAAATAGCTAAGTAGTCTGATTTTCCCCTTTTTTCTATTTACAAAATAAAATATTACTTCGAAAGTCTTTTGAATATTACTTTAAAATTGTTCAAGAATAATGCAAATTCATTAGACACCAGCCCAGTTTTGAAGTTTCACTTATTTTTGTACTTAGGTACAATCGCAACCATATTGGCGAATGAATTCTAAGCTGGAATACGCTAACGTGAATATGGAGCACGTAGTTAAAAAATACTATGTAACATAAAATAAATAATTATGAGTAAAAAATAGTCAATAAAGGGAAAATAATAACTAATTTTTATAACTTAAATTTCTTATTTTTGTTCTTTTATTATTTTTCATGTAATAATATTATTTTAGAAATATGTATATAGTTATAATAACTATATAATAATTGTTATTACTTTATATAATTATATATTAGTATTATTAAATTTATTATTAAAACTTATTACTTAAAAATTCTGTAAATCTCAGAATTGCATTTTAGTATTCGAGCTTGCGATTCAACGACAGGTTAGGCTTAGAATGGTGGCAAGAAGAGAAATATGCAATGGAGTACCATGGTTACCAATTCAACGCCTACGACAAGTGTGAAATCGCGGTTGCCAATTTGGTGAGTTATCTTGAAAGTTGGCTTGATTGCAACCGTTCATAAGTACTTTAACTTTATGTAAAACACTTTTTGAATATTTTTTAAAAACATTTTAAAGTGTCTTTTAGCAGGTACTGAAAGACATTTCTCTCAATTGAATATCTGATAATATATTTAAAGCTTTTTTAATGGAGGATAACTAAAAAGAAAGCTAATATTTAAAGAGTTGAATTCTTATGTTTCAAGAAAAACTGCAATTTCAATTGTAGAAAAGTTTTACTTGGTTGATGAGAAATTTTCGAAACTTGCATTTAAAACGTAAAAGGGATTTCATAAAAAAAAGCATACTGTTGTTCTTGAACGATTTCATATTTTAGTTATTTCAGTTATTCGTATACTGTGATACGAATACTTTTAAAAAAGAATGTGAAATACATTATGTGAGTGAAACATTTAAGAAAATTATTTCTGAATCTCCTTTTATTTTTAGACTAATATTTCAAAATTATTCAAAAAATTATACATAAATATTTAGGGTTCAAATGCAATTTTGTGTAAATATTCGTTATTTTTATGTATTTACTATAATTTAAGATACGAATACCTAAGTAAAATAATAATTAGTAGATGCATTTATTTATTACATTTGATAGTTTTAATCATAAAGTGATAATTTTTTTTCTATCTAACAGCTTTTATGTTAAGATTTTCTAACCTTTACAATTTAAAAGTAAACTCTGACTGATATGATTATAATTCATTTTTATTATACGCCTATTTATTACAAAAATGTTGCAGCGAATAGTTTCAAATCTGGGAAACTTTCAGTACACAAGCAAAATTCATTTTGTGAAAAGAAATATTTCTCTATGTGGTATGAAGAGTTAAGTGATTGATAAAATTCAGAACGCATATATTTTTCAAAGTATTAAAATGAAAATCATAACATTTGGATATTTAATTAGTTGATATATATATTAGAAATAATGTTAATAAGTATCATGTAATATTTCTAAATATGTATATCGTTGTATATCGTGGTAATATATGTTATTTATTTATAAAAAATATAATTTATGTTAGACTAAATATTAATTTTGATGCCTTTTTACTTAAAAATTAGTGTCGAAATGCTGTTTAAACACAGAATCTGGAATATACAAAAAGTAGTGATAACGTGAGGATTCACAGCTGTGAATGAATTTGAAAAACGCTATTCTGCTAAGATATAGATAATGCTGCTTATCTTACTTGGCTGTTATTTGAATATTTATCAGAATTCTTCTTTCCGAGAACAAAGTTTATTTTACTAATGACTGATTATAATACATCAAAACTAGAAATAAAAATAATATTCGTAACTGGATTTTGTATTGAAATTTAATTCGAACCCTTTAAAAGTGACTTATTTAAGGAATTATTATTTCTATCAATTCGCTTGTTCCTTTACAGACTATTAACCAAAATTCATTATTAATGAAAAAGGGCTATCCGGTATAGTGGTTAGTGTCGCTGAATGCTGTACCGTATCGCTTAGGTTCGAATATCGGCGAAGACATGAGTGTTTGTAAATGTATAGTACCTTCAAAAGGTAGGGGGGGGCAATTTAAATATTCGTCCAGCCACAAATACCATCTCATCAGGGTGGTGGAAGGGTAAGAGTGGAAGGCCCCTGGCCACACTCTATAGTATTCTCCGTCAAAATTGCCGTAGAATGAGCTAAATCGTACTGCCACCTGCATAGTACTCAAAGGTATGGCTTACGGTCGGTGTGCCACTAGCCCTTTACCAAGATGAATTTCGTGGGCCTTGGTCTGATATTACTATCGGTCGATTGGGATAAGTAACAACATTAATTCAGTTTCATGCATCTATAATTCATTACATATCATAACAGTGAACCACATGTACAAAATTCATCTCATAAATGATTGATTTCAATATATTAACTACACGTTACTTACCCACTTCACTGGGTATTTCATAATTTTGTGTGAATATATACTGTTTATATATATAAATTATTGATATCTAAGTAACAGTATCAAGCGTTCGACTGTATCGAAAAATATTCTTGTAAATCTCTTCTAATTTCAAATCAACCGGACTTTGTTCTAAGCAATAAATCTTATAATTTCTAAAATTGAAACAGACTTATCTTCTACGCTCCTTTAATATGCTCCTCTAACGTGGATTTTCACAAACCCCATTTTTAGTGGATCTGTACAAAAAAAAAACATACTTGAGTGCTAAACTTCATCTTCTTCAAACTTTTTTTATCCACAAGCCTATTAACCTCTTTCAGAATCGATGACCAAAAGACTAGTTTTTAGCGAATTTAAATTCCATCAAAAAAGAAGAAGAAAAAAAAACCCATACACACACACCAAATTTCAAGTTTGTGAATGAAATAGTTTAAAAATCAGGAATATTTATCTATAACGCCCCTTAAGGATCGGTTTTCGCCACAAATCCGTTCTTAGCGGATCTCTACTCTATGAAAGGAACATGCCTACCAAATTTCAAGTCAATAGGTCTATTTTTATTCATTTTACAATGCATATAAAATGAATAACACCAACAAGATCTAGATTTCTGTTTTACCATTACCATTCTTTAGTATTTAAAACTGGACTTACTATTCATTATAAAACACCTCATATAATTAACTAAAGTTTGGTAACGAAGAACCTTTAACTCAGGCATGCATTCCAGTATTAAAAACCCTAAAACCAAAAAGAAATCATACTCTGCAAGCAGAAATAACAAATAACAACTAACATATAACAACAAAAAATAACGTTTTAACATTAAGATAATTTATAAACAAGCCACACGTTAATAAATTCATACACCATCTAAAAATAAAAAAATGAGTGCATGTACCATTAAAAGGCACTTAACAGTCGAATTGCGTTCCAAGAAATCCGAAAAACCTTTTAAAATGTTTTCGTGAACATTTAAAGCTTTTAAAAAAATATTTTTTTAACATGATGACTTTTATAATCAAGCATTCTATAATAAAAATGACAGTTAAAAAACATGGATAATCTGACATTATAAAATAGTGGCAAATTCATAAATATGCTTGTATGAGTATTCAACAAGTCATGATCTTAAATATGCGCGTGTTGGCAGAGAAAAAATGGAAGGCGGCTATTGACAGATTTGTGCCAACCAAATTATGTGGACATCATTAACTCTAGCATGTGAGCCTATACCTCAACGTAAAAATATGTACGACTTACAATTACTCGTAGATAAATGAGGTTGTATTTCTTGCAATAAAGAATATTAAAGTTATCCTAAAATTGTGAATTCTGCCAAAAATTGACAAATTTTGTTATGATTTTATTTTATAGCCCATCTATTAGCTTTTTAGAAATACCAAGTTTACTATTTTCCGTTCACTAGAACATAAACTACAAGTGCTTTAGTAAAGGCGATGCCATTATTTTAAGAAAGATGTCATATTTTAAGACGCGTTTTACTGGAAATGTGTTTTCTTAAAAATGCTCAAACAGGGCCAGCGATTGCTCAAAAGGTTTCGAAAATTATTAACTGAAACTTTTTGTGTATGTTCTGCATAATAGTAAAAGATTTTTAACTTTCAGATGTACCAATCACTGATTTATTACAAAATTTAAAGGCCCTTATGTGAATATAATCACTGTTTTTTTAAGCAATTTTATATGATAACTAAAATAAAGTGCTCTAGTTTTTGTCAATTTTTACCAATTTTTTCCCATTTAAGTAGAAATAATTTTTTTCCTCTTCTTAATTTTAGCATATTTTTCTTAAAATGTTCTAAGCAAATCTAAAAACAACAAAAAAATCCCCATATCTCCATTTTTTTTAAAAAGTTGTTGCCAGTAGTCGGGTACCTTAGTTTAATTTGAAACGTTTATTTATTTTTAAAAAAAAAGAAAAATGCCTTTTTGTGTGTTTGTATAAATGAACTAAAAAAAATCATGAAGGAGTTTTAAGACGAGTACGCGCGTTAATTGAATTTACTTTATACTGTAAAATCAATCAAAGAAGACAAAGATTCTATCGGATTCCATACATGCCCCAATTAAAATGCGGGATTCTTGAGATTACAATTTTTTGAAAATTTTTATTTTAGAATGTATCAATTAAAGAATTATATAATAAGTTATTTTTAACGTATTACTTCAGTGGCACTATACATTTTATAGTATAATAATTAGATATCGTATTTAAGCAATTACCACAAAATCCGGCGTATGACGCGCACCAATACATTAAAGCTGCATTTTTTTAATTTGTAGGTATCCAATCTTTTGAAAGAGAATAGTATACTTCTAGAACTATAAACTTTTAAGTTCCAGAGGAATGTCAATTCTTTTAAATGAAAATTATTCTAATGTGTGTAGAAGTCTAAATGATTTATGTGCATCGCTTTTTTTTATTTTTAAAACTCTCATTCTTATACCCGGCATATATATACTATGTAAATAATCAAAAATCTAACAAAGCGAAGTAAAAAATAACAAGTAATATAAAAAAAATATTAAGTCAATTCCTACTTTGTTAGAAAACCTTACTGGCACCATCTAATGTAGATAAGTCTACCTTCGTCAGAAATAACGCATAACTAATTTAAAATTAAAGAAGATAATTTTAATGAATGAATTAATGTTTGAAAAAACTGTATTATCATCAAGTGTCATTCACTTTAAGTTTAAAGAAATGTATTTGAACTTCAATGGATGAATAAATAGTATTTTATGAACGATTGAAAGTTTAGACAAGATATATATATAATAAAATATATAGAGTGACATAATAGTAGGAATTGAAAAATATAACAAAACAGTATAGATCAAATTCAGAAGTATTATAGAAAACTCTAGCCTTAGGAATCAAGATTGTAGCACTAAACATATTATAAAGGTCAGCCAACATTTCCCTGTACTTGCATATATAACTGGGGTAAAGGCTAAAAGGTAGACACAAAAATTCAGGAATAAGTTTTAAAAAAAGTAAAGTAAATATTTGTTGATTAATACTTAAAGTACTATGAGATAGCTTACAATACAAAATACTATGTAAGCACATTAGTATAGATATTTAAATAAAAAAATCAAAAATATAAATAGTTTCAATATATATTTAGAAGACCACAACACATACACACACATACGCACACGTACACAAATGGAGCCATAACACACACACACGTAACAAATGGAAAAATGCCCGCCACTTCAAAATAGTGTTTCATTTAAGTGAAAATTGATACAATATTTTCAACTTTAAGCTTTATACTTTACTTTTAGCCAACCTTCCCCGTTTCTGTAAATAATACTGAGCAAAAACCTATTGAAAATAATGGATAGAATGTCTAAATCTGTTACAGTAAAAAGGTAACTTACCTAAAAATTGCATTCAAAAATGCATAGCCCGCACTAAATCTGAGTACAATAAACAATTTATTGCGAGATTCTGAACCCAAATACAAATTAAAAGTATGGGAATGGCTAAATATAGTAGCTCTTAGCAAAAGTATGAAAAAAAAATAGAAATAAAAAAATCAAATAGTATAAATACTATCATTACTTGAGGAACACTAGGATTATAAATGTATTTAAATATTAAAATATTACTACGGTCAAAATACAACTAAGAGAATGAAAACTTTTATATAAACTTAGAATATGGAGGTAACAATATTTTCTCGAGAAAATTATACATTTATAATAATAAACTATTAATATTCTAAAGAATTTCGATCCTTACTGTTTAAAATTTCTTTATTTAAATAACTATTAATAAAATTAATTGGATATTTTTGAAATAAGCAATACTTAGTAAAATGCTTACAGTTTTTTATATTTTTTCTGATTTTTTGAAACAAGAAATTTATTGCGGTGTATGTAATTAATAATAATATTTTTGAATATAGAAACATGTACATTGCTTTCCCAATGAGGTACTTTTATAATATTGAATTTAATATATATGAAATATTAATTTATTCATCTGTTTATTTGAACTCGTCTTATTTTAATGCTTCCTTATCTCTTTAGTTTAAAAAAATGAATTTCAATTAAAATGAATTTTTTTTTATTTGTTGGGATTTTTTTTTTGCTTTACTTCAAAAGTAGTTTCTTAAGTCTACGCAGAAAACAAACAAAACAATTCGAATATTTTCAAACTTAAATGGCTCCCTCTTAACGTCTTCACATGATGTATTATTCAAATTAGAGAGGGAGATGGAATACGACCGAAACTCTAATATATGAGAAGCAGTCCCAAAGTCGTTACTTTGATAATTCAAATCATCCATAAATTAAAGCAGTAAAATCTCTTACGAAATTATTAACATAATTTTCACAAATCTTACGCTTTAGTAAACTGAATAAATTAATTTTTTCTAATATTTGTATGGGCATTAGACAATTTATAAATTAAAAAATGGTTCACATAACAAGAAGAAATAAAATTAATAGGTAATAACATAATTATTCATTAAAACCATCATCCCTCACATACGTTTATTGATGTACTATATACTGTAGTATAAATTACAGGGCGCTATCTATGGTGAGATGATTTATCTCTCTGAATCTTTCTATTGTTCCCCCCTGACGTCTCAATTGGTATCATCCGAGAAAACGTTTGGGATTCCTGATACACAATCAAAGGAGGGAAAAAATTCTTCTTTCCACTTGTGGGCTCGTTTCTGGCATTGATTGGAACTCGCGTTAAATCACGCTCTGAGTTCGTCTATTTCCGTATTAAGTGCCTACACGTTGTTGACCCAAGAACCGTTAACTAGCGAAAGAAAGAAGAAAAGAAAACTTGGGCATATATATCAGTTAAGCTTTTTGGCAAACTATTTCTGGTAAACTATTGGCGAAGAATTTTAGACATATAAATGGATATACATTAAATAATCAATATATTAGTAATGGCTATAGATCCCTACAGCTTAAAAATGTATTGCTATTATTAGTTTTAAGATAGAAATTTATACATATGTAATAATTCGCCATTTAAGTTTT
The DNA here is from genome assembly GCA_019973975.1 of Trichonephila clavata. Taxonomy (NCBI): domain Eukaryota; kingdom Metazoa; phylum Arthropoda; class Arachnida; order Araneae; family Nephilidae; genus Trichonephila; species Trichonephila clavata. Next base: position 163,633 of record BMAO01029275.1, read on the forward strand.
TCTTAAGGAATTTGATTTAATGCGTAATGGGCTTTAGCCTTCCAAGACTTCGCGTGATAGTTATTAATTTGGCAGCCTAACACGGGAAAATATCTTGTTAAAAACAACTTTACCTCCTAAAAACTGCAGCGTCCACATTTTTCAAATTAAAATGATGCAATATTACAACATTTAATTATTTTAACTAATCGCAGAAGTTATTAACGAAAATCATATGATTCTTAAAGCTTCCGGCTAAGACAGCATTGTAACTTGAGATACTCTGTTTTTTTTTTTTTTTTTGCTTTATTATCGTTTTATTTGCTTAAAAAATAAATATGGAATGACTACAGAGATATAAATTTAATCCAGTAAGTTCTAGTAAGTTAAGGTTCAATAATTCCAGTGAAATCGCTACAGATATAGAAGAAACCCAGTTGCATAGTTAAGTTCATTGTTCATTAATGTTTAAAGAAATGAAAAAGTAAAAAAAAAATTATTTAATTCATATAGGCTGTATAATGTATTTTTACTTTCCTCCCTGTGCCAAAAATATGAAGTTAATTTCAAATTATCTGGAGCATCTCATTAAAGTATGTTCAATATACTTGAATCAATTACATTTTTACTTATTTTTTAAAACAAAAAAAAACTCAAATTAATAAATCCTATTTAAATAAAAGATATATTAAATCGATGTGTGCCAATGTAATATAAACAAACTTACAGAAACTTATAACTAGTTTTCTTCTGTTTTCTGGGTGATGGCGTTTAAGGATATTACGTATCAGATAATTTTTAAGAAAAAATCTTAAAAATCAATTAAATAAATCCAAGAATATTAAACAGTATCGAAATTATTATTGCGAATATCGTTTCTCGTCATGTGAAGAGTTCCATTTTTTTTTATGAAAAAGTAACTTATTTACTTTAAAATTTTACCATGTCAGAAGGAAATTAAACAATAATTCCAATTAAACCTTTATTCACAATTCAATACTCTAATGTCATTCTCTATTAAGAGCCAAAAGCAGATGATTTGAGTTGAGCTGAAGGGTTGAAAATCAGAAAGCTAATTTATTTTCAGACGGTTCAAATTCATGGTGATTAAGTGCAAGTTCTTTCGAATTTTATTTTATGTTTAATTTTGTTGTAGCATTTAAATTCAATGTACAGGGTTACATATAATTCCCTCTGATATTTCGAAGCGCTGTAGTAAAAATCCTAAGACGAATAGATTTTACAAACTCTTTCGAATTTAATTTAATTTAATTTTTATTTGTAATCACATCCAAATTCATTGTTATTAATGAAAAAATATAAATAAATTTACTGATCACGGAAAGAAAACATGTAATTAAATATGCTGTTTTACTTGAATAACTTTTAAAAGCGTTTTCTTGCATATCATGTTTTACGATTGTTCATTTATACAAATTATTAACTGCGATATAAAAATGAAGTAAAGAAACTCCAAGAATAAAAAACAACTCTAAAGTGAACTTTCTTTTTAAGTATATTAACTTTGACATATCCACCTTGTTACCCAGCAAAAAATAGTTGGATTATGAAGTCGTACATTTAATTTTCTGGGAAAATAGTTTTGAAGCAGAAAAGTGTATTATTTTTTAACATGCATGTTTCAGCATTACATGAAATATATAGTGCTAAAATTTTAGTAACAAGTCAATCATTATCTGAAATATGTATAAACATTTTTTCAGCTTATTTCGAGACAATTAAGCGTTATGCCTTTCTCCCTAAGCTTTTTTTTATTTTTTTAAAAATTATTCTAGGATTAGACTCTACATCAATTTTCTTTGAACTGAGGCCGAAGTCACTTACGCTTGGCAACATTCACTGAAACTAAAGTCTACATCAAAACGAGGCAGCCATGCTTAAAAATGAAATAAGGAAAATAACTCTTTATTAGTTTTAACTTTTCACCGTATGCCAATCACTTCATACTTATATATTATCCTGGGCAATGTGTCTGACATTTCTGAATTTGTTAAGCAAACTCAACCTGATTATTTAACATTTGTTGTTATTTTATTAATTTATTCTCCATTTCTTGTTCCGACCGCAAGCGTTTTTCGGGCATTTTAAAATCTAACGCGTCTTTAAGTTCATGCTTAGTATATGCAAGATAATTGTTGAATAGACAAAGCCAGAGAAAAGCTTAACAATTAGTAAAAAATATTACATTTCCATAAAAATGATTTTTTCCCTTATAAAAAATTATTAATGTAAATTGTATGTTTGTAAATTAAATGATATAGGCCTAGATGATAGATTTTATTGCCACAAAGTTCAAAAATATACAACCTCTGACAATAAAGCTGGGTGAATAGACTTTTAACATTAACGTAGATGAAATATTAACAACTTTACCTTACTCTCCTTCGAAATAGTCACCTCCCATAACTACGCACCTCTGAGATCTGCTATACATGTCCTGGAAAGTTTTCAAGAAGTCTTCTTTTGTAATGGAGTTCAAAAGCCTCGGCACGCTTCGTTGGATGTTAAGAATATCGTCAATATCGATTAAACATTTTTCTAATCCCTAAATTCTGGGTAACGATTTGTCGCACGGATCTGTAGTTCATATCAGGTATCATGCTCACAGTTAATTGGCGCTCTTTAGTGATTAATTTCCTCACTTTCTCAATGCTTTCGTCACTGACGGAGCTCGCCAGTCTTACGGTACGGGGGTTGTCAGATACCCTTTCCCTGCTTTTAGAAAACCGGAGAACCACTCGTACACACACTTCATGTACAGTGCTTGATATTCATAAACATATAATCTATATAAGCCATTAACAACCTCCTCACCATGGTGATCAATTTGGTGTAGTGGTTAAGTTACTCGGCTTCTGATCCAAAGGTCCTGGGTTCTGTCCTCTGGATAGTACGCACCACGTTATTTGGTGACCCTAGCTTAACTAAGAAGAAGCGAAACCTAAACTGATCTGTCGTGGCGCCATCTACCCGCAAAAAAAGAGCATTCCATAAAAAATATTCGTCAGATAAACGTGACGCAACACACAGACAAAAAAAATTGTCAGCTTCCATTAACAACTATGTCGTTTGTTCGCCTAACCAACTCACTGGTTAGGGGAGTGATATAATCTATATAAGTGATTAACAACCTCTGCACCTTGGTGATCATTTTGGTGTAGTGGCTAAGTTACTCGGTTTCGGATCCAAAGGTCCCGGGTTCTGTCCTGCGAATAGTACTTGCCACGTCAAACACGTACCAGCGTCGCATAAGTTTCTTTTAGTGTATTTCTAAGCTTAAAACATAACATTAAATTGATCGTTTGCTCGTTCATTTTCCTGTTCTCAGATAAGAACCAATGTACTAAACAAGCACTACGTAAAAAAAGGTTTTACGCTGAACACAAATGAGTTTCAACTGAGCAATGCGGGAGAGGGGGGGGGCAGATGGTCAACACCTGCCTCTACGCATGTGCAGCGATTTGTTACGCCAGTGTTGCCAGATCAGCGGTTCTAACTTCAGTCACCGAACTTTATTGTCGGAGGGTATATATATATATATATATATTTCACCTTAATTTCATATTAAACAACATTTTAATTTGTAAAGGTCCTGGTCTCACGGAAATAATTATTCATTGGTTGTCAACTTGACGGGAATAACCTTTATTGTATCTCTTAAAAATTAACAGCTCTGCTCTTTTAAAGTAATTTTACATAAGCCTCATCGTGCAATATCTGACCACCAATTATAAGCTCCTTCCACAGAAGTCATATGAGTTGGGAGCTTCCGGGTGCCTCTTCAGATAAAAAACCGGAGAAACTGGAAAATCTGCCTCTCTTTTTTTTTCTTTGTCTTCGTCATGTTGTAACGCGTGTGTTGTATTTGTATTACGTGTTCTATGTTGGTGCCGAAAGTAAGTGTCGTCTAGATATTTATTTGTGTGTGTGTCTAAATATGTATAATAAATTGGACAGCTATACGACAGAGATAATTCCATCAGATCTAGGTAAAGCATTTCATTTCCACGTTACATCTCTCTTTATATACATATATATATATATATAATCTTCTTAATAACTTGCCATTTCTCATTTTCTTGTTATCATTTCAGATCAGCTCGTTTATTTGTTAAAGTGAATAGAGAAGAAAAAAAAAGAACTTAAAATGTCCTGGCATCAGAAAAATCCAAAAGGCTATCTATGCGTAGCATAAAAAAACTGGGTGCAAAAAATTAAAAAAAAGATTTTCCCCACCCATTAGCACTTAAGCTTCATTGAGATAAGGCAATTCTACTGCGGGCAGAAATAAATTTTCTAGATGTCTAAATTGATTTCCCCTTTTTGTTTGTTTTTTTCTTCTTTTAGTTATAAGGTTCAGTCTGAGTAAAGAAAGAAGTACCACGTTTATGTTTCGATGATATCAAGTTTAATTAGGGGAAAAAGTTCTATAAATTTCCCTTTTAAAAATATTCTTTGATTTTAGAGTTAATCTGAATAACTAGTCCATATACTTGGCTTATAGATGCGCGCAAAAACTTGAAAAATATAATACAGCTGTATTTGGGTTGAGTTTTAAATATCTCACATCCATATGCAAAATGCATAGATTTAAATATAATTATAATTTTTTTCAAATGCTACATTATATAATGAACGTTTTCAAAGAGTTAAAGTTTAAAATGAATGATTATAGTAAGATTGGCTTCGCCAAATGTGCGAGAGTTTGTATTAATCGCATAACGCATTTTACGACACTTCTCAGTTTTCATGAAAGTTCGCAAATTTATAAGTCATTCATCTATTTATAATATGGTGTTTTTAAATTTTCAAAATATTCCATAAATCAGCAATTTTTCTGAATAACATGTAAAGGGAAAGCTCGTTTAACATTGCGGTATTGGAGAAAATAAATGAAAAGCCCAGTTTTTATACCAGAAAAAATGGGTCAACTGGGATAAAAAATGAGCTGTATGATAAAATATTCGCTGTGTCCCCTATAAAATACCAAAAATGAAATGTAACATCCTAAACTTCTCCAATTTAAAATACTAAAAAAAATTAATTTAACGCACAAATCTAGTGATTTTTAGTTTAAGTTAGTATCATTATTATGTTGTACATAAATGCTTTGTATTTCAAAACTTTTGGGAGAATATTTTGTTAAGATTAGACTGAATATATATTGGTATACATATATTTTGGCATATATTTTTAAGTAAAAAAAATGTTTTCAGTCATAATTAATTATATATAAAGTAGTTTTTTGATATAGAATATTATTTGTGGAAAATAACAAATTAAAAAATTAGATCTTTACATGTATTATAGTTTTTTGTTTTATGCCTTTACAAAATTTAAATGCGTTCTTCTTGGACGTATAATTTTGAAGATGAAAGCGCTTGCTAATCCCTAAGGCTTTATTTCTGGTCAAGATAGAGTTCTTAAATTTTCTGTAGATACTCTTAAACGTATGTTCTATAAAAGTTAGTATGGATTTAGGTATCAAATCTCTAGTTATTTTTTTGTAAAATTCTAAAAGTAATATTGAAAAAAAGAGTGTTTTTCCAGGTTAAACTAGAAAACAACAAACTAAAATCAACAAGTGAACATATTTTTAAGTCCATACTAACTTTTGTTTGCAATTATCGAAGAAGCGTGAATCTCACTTGAAATGGCTAAACAATTTTTAAAGGTTTTGAAAAAAACTTCAGAAATTCGTAATTTTTTAAAATTTCTACAACTATGACAGATCAAAATGACCTTTGCTAACAGAATCAACTGAATAATATAATATAAACGTAAAACATAAATTATTTTTACTGTTATTGTCTCCAAAGTTCTTTTTCGTTAAAAACAGTACTGTGTATCCTTGATAAACTTATGACCCTATTGCTAGTTTCTCAATCTAAGTGACATTACCATGTTTAAGTATCCGACTTCTCTAAAATTGAGAATTTTGCCAAAAATTGAAATTTTTTTAAATAATTTTATTTTATATACCATCTTATTAGCTTTATAAATATACCACGTTTATTATTTTCTGTCTTCTAGAACCAAAACTACAAGTGTTTTAGTAAAAGCAGAAGTCATTACTTTAAGCAAGATGTCATACTTTAAAACGCGCTTTCCTCAAAATAAGTTTTTTTGAAAATGCTCAAAAGGACGGTTGTGGTTCAAAAACATTTTAAAACAATTAACTGACATTTTTGTGTATGTTCTGTATTTAACTTTCAGATTTGTCAATCACTATTTTGTAACAAAAATTACAGTCCCTTATGTGAATATAATCAGTATTTTTTAAGCAATTTCATGTAATAACTAAGATAAAGTTTTCTAGTTTTTGTAAAAATTAAAATATCTCTTATCTTGGAGGTCATTTCAAAAATGAATAACATAGCAACACAACAGAATTGAAAATTTGTTGGCACACGTTTGGTGCAGAATGGGCCACGTTTATGTTATTTCTTGTACATTTTTACCCATTTTAGTAATAATAATTTATTTTTCTCTTCTTAATTTTAATATATTTTTCTTAAAAAGTACTGTAAACAAATCTAAAAACAACAAAAAAATCCCCATATCTTCATTTTTTAAAAAAAAAAAGTTGTAGCAAGTAGTCTGATACCTTAAGTGTAACTCAGCCACGATGTCTACAGAAACTTGGAGTAATGTTTAAACTGGAAGCCGAAATGTTGGTTTCGGCTTGTATTTAATGGTTTTATATTGCATAATATATGAGATGCATCACCAATATATCCACGGAGTTGCAAAACCTCATCTCTTTAAAAACAACAAAAAAAACAACAACAATAATTTACTTATAAAACATCTCTTTCAAAGAAATTTTATCCGATGATATATGCATTCCATGTTAATATAATATTCGATAACATTGATATAATTTTGATATAATCTATATATAGATAAGAGAAAAGCGACTCACTCACTAGCTGACTCATTGCAAGATCTCTTGAAATAGCTAAACTTTACAGAGTTGAAATATTACAGGAATATTTCTTTGGCTGAGTACAGATCTGTTGAGAACGAGTTTTGCGAAAATAGTCTCCCTAGGGGAATGCGGGAAGTGTAATGAACATAAAAAAAGCCCGTTTTTGATCTAACCTATAAATTTAATACTTAAACACAGTACTGTTGACTAAATACTTGCAAATGTACAGGTTTTGCGGAAGGAGAGAAGTGCAAGAATGTGTTCAGAAAAAAAATCTTGTTTTAGAACTCTTAGAATTTCAGACTTGAAATTTGGCAGTCATATTTCTTTGGTTAAATAGACATCCACTAAGAACGTATTCTGAGAAAATTAACACCCGATTTTGAAAAACTCCAATTTTACGAATTCAAATTTGTATTGGCTTCACCTCTTGATTTTTAATTAAATCAAGTGGTGGAGAATATAAGAATGTTTTAAATATAATCAAAAACTTTACGTTTGGCCTATATATCAATAACTTTAAAAGAATATATAATCATAGAGCACGATGAAATATTCAACGAAGGTGTTTGGTAATACCTACTACGTTTTAATTAGAAAGAAGGTTTAAACAAAATTTTAAAAAAATCATATTGACAACATAGGAATTGCTTATTTCATAAGCTTATATAATAAGATTCGAAGCATTGTGCATTTTGAGTTCTGAATCTAAATATATAAATTTATTAAAATAGGGCGAACAATTTAGAAAATCCCCGATAAATAAATTAATGAAATATAAATAAAAAGCCTTAGAAATTAGTATTGTTCTTTTTTTTCGTTTAGAGTTAAGAAAATGATCAATTTATGTAATATTTTTCAACGAGTTTTGCAATTAAATATTAATTTAAAAAATCATTTTTTAAATTAAAATATTTGTTTTTATTGTTTTTATTAATATTTGTTCATATTTTTTATATTATTTTTCAGTTTACGAAAATAAATTGAGAAGGAAAAATTACAAGCTGGTATACAGGAAATTAAAATGGATGGTTCATTTAGATAATTAATATATTTTAGATTTTATGGCTGAAATTTACTTTCTGGAGAAATTCACTCCAAGTCATGTTACAATTCATGAAACGCACAAGGTAACTTTTCCGAAAAATAGCGGTACGCTTTTTCTCAGCATTTTACAAGTTTCTTGAAACTCATCACGTAAAAAAATGTTTTGTGTTATCTTATTTCATCCATATAACACTAGCACTATTCCTTCACAGTATATTACGCTCGAAAATTCGGGGCTTTCAACGCATAGAGGTAACATTTTATGTTTCTACATTTGTATTCACACTTTCTTCACAGATCTCTCTTCCTTTTTCCGGATATATTTGTATGTTATATTTATTTACCACGAAAGTTCTAAGAAATGCGAAAGCTCTAGGAAACATCAAGACATAAAATTATGGGCTGCTTTGAAAACATCAATAAAATTCCACAGAAAGCTCTAAAATGGCTCAAATATTTATATATGAAAATGAATAAAAGTATAAAATAGATATTGAACTGCTTGAGCTTCAGAAAAGGGTTGAAGTATTTTATTAGAAACTAGCCATCGCCTTACTTGATATTTCATCATAATGTACGACCATATAAATATATACCAGGTGAACCAAAAATCTGTTAACAGTTGGAGATTCAACAATTAATGGAATAATGTTGGAAGAGAGAGGCAAAAATTGACACACGTGCTTGAAATGTGATATAAGCTTTTATTCAAACAAAAAAAAATGAAAAAAAATGCCAGATTGCGCTGGACAACAAAACGTCAGGGACACCTTCTGAAGATTGTATATAAATTGGGTTGTATTCAGAGAGGAAACAGATGCATCTTTAAATACAGTTTGTTGACTTTACCAGAAAAGACACCGCTTTAAAGCTATACTATCAGAATTGAGAATATATTACAGTCGCTTTACGATCTTATTGCCATAAGGGTGTGAAAGATCTTTGGCACTCATCGCTCAGAGAGGATTGTGTGTTGAGTAGCCACTTCCGTTATTCTTGGCTTTTCAGATTCCTAGACCTCAATTCGTGTGATTGTTTGTTGCTGGGTCACTTGAAGTCGCAAGTCTACCGCGATCGTCCAACCTCAATAAGGAGGCTAAAAGACAAAATCCGACCACAATTGCTCACTGTACCTATACATATGTGCTGTACACATGGACGTCTTAAGACTTCTTGAGGTCTTAGCTCCCAACTCAAAACTAAGCCTTGGACTCTTCCACAAATGTGAGCCCACTTATGACCCTTAAAAGTAGACAGTGCATAACATACGTTGTTAAATACTCATACAAACAATATCCCGAAACAAATAAATCTGCATGACTTACAATCGAACAGCACGGCTCAACCGACTGCCGTCTTTTGACTGTATTAGTAATGATGATGTATGGGGGTAAGCCTTGGCCTGTACGTAGACTATCGTCATCACATGTGACTAGTTGACATATCATCCGAAATTCCCAGTTTTTCGGAGAATTCAATCGGAAATAACATTTGACTGTTGAAATTATTCGAATTATGATCTTATTAAGATTGAGTAGAGAATGAGATGACACCCCTATTGTAGCCGAGGCTCTGGGGGCGGGCCCAGTTGTCCCATGACTTCAGACGCCCCTGGATATACGGTGCCACTCTCAACATTGTTCGCCAGACGACATAAACTGTTCATGAATGACAGCCGTCATATTGAACATTTATTATAGAGAACATTGGTTTGTGCTAAAAATCAATCATGATTTTAATTATTGCATTTGTGATATAAAGCGTCATCTGTTGCCCATTTTTCACACTTTTTAGGTTACAGTAAAAACCCACGTTATTTCAAGCTGTGTGACATTTTTTACCTCTCTCACGACACTATTCCATGATTTGTTGAAGTTTCAAATTTTAACGGACTTTTGGGTCAACCCTGGTATATTCCCCATGCGGTAAGATAAACAAAACTGAATACTTATAACTAAAATTATTCTGAAAACTCACATTAGTGTAAGACTACGCATATTTGGAGAAACTGCAAAATCTAAGCCATTTTAGGAAGCAAATGCTAAATGCATGCTAATTACAGTTGCTTGGACAATTGTGAATCGCCGGTAGACTGAATTGAGTTAGTTATCCCTTTCTCCCTTTCAAACTTTTAAACTGGAATGCATAAATGTACATACAAATTAACTCTCGAATAATTAGTGTTGAAGTTTCAGCTCGTTCAATCCCAATGGTAACTCAACACCAGAATGATGCTGTCAAAAGTCCAAACATTAGTATTATTGAAAACCACTTGAAATAGAATGATATTAATATATACTAATATTCGGTGATAAACTATTTAATATACAAACTATTAAATTCAATTAATATTATTTAAATATTAGTTAAATTATATAGTTGCAAATGTTGCAGTGGAAAAATTCTGTATCCTTTCAATAAAATGTATAACTAATATTTAAAAAAATTCACATTACTAAACAAAGGTATATTTTTCTTATGGTAGTGGAATGGAATGGAAGATAAATATTTTTTTAAAATTTGTAAGTTTAAAAATGCATTGAGCAATTCAAAATTGAATTATGCTAGTTGTTTAATTTGACAGCACATCGCTCTGTTCTTGCTTTTTAATACGAGATTCTCTTTTTTATGGCAACGTGCAAGAACATAAACTACGAAAACACACACATCCATCTTATATAAAATTTATTTGAGTGTTTTTAATAGGCACAGAATTGTACAATTAAATCTTCTCACGCATCAGGTCTCCTATGAATTTTCAATTGGGCTCGAACCCATAATATACCGGCCATGAGCTCGTGACCTTGACCACTAGGATACCATAGTCATTGAACATCTTAAAAATGCAGGAAACTTCTATAGTGATGTAAAATGAAGGTTTTGTGCTTATGTATTTGTTGTGTAAAGTAAACAAAAAACTAAGACTAGATGCGGGGAATTTAGTGCGCTCAATCAATGGGTATCGATGTGGTACGCTTCAAAGAGAATTTTCGAAATTAGTTTTAGATACGTTTTAAGATTCTAATTTTGTAGCCATTTTTCTCAGCTTTGTTGATATGAAGTCGCATGATGTCGCGTTCATTTTTTCATGTGAAAAAATTTCTTCATGTTTCTTTCCTTCTTTTTGAAGATTATAACGATAACAAAAAAATATATGACATTCATTTATTTTTCTGTTTATTTAACCGTTCCTTGTGGAAGAATTACATCTATGTATTCGAATAAATAATTTTGATTAAGTATTCTTCCAAAAAGTTATTTTTAATTATGACAAAATAGTTTTTGTCTTCAGGTTTAGTATTGAATTTTTAACCTTGCTTGAAAAGTCTAAATTGATTTGGGAAAAAATTACTTTACATAGTATGAAAAGAATTAACATTTATGCGTATATATATTCAATTTGATTTAACGATGATTTTTTAAATATTATTGTCGTCTGCAGTTGTGCACGGGAATTTTTTTTATTGTTATATATAATTTACTTAGTTAATAAATATGCTAATTAATAACAAAAGTTCTAGAGCTATTGAAATCAAGCAATTATATTTTACCTTGCAGAGAAACTTGTCACGGCTTCTACTGTTTCACTTACATTTCTTATTCGGTTTATGGTAGCTTATAATCTAGATTGGGTGTTTAAGTATCTATAGTCAGTATAATGATCAGTGATTGTGCAATTCACTCACGTTGACAAATGGAATGGAATCTCACGCCTACTATTTGTAATCCAAAGGAAGCAATCAATTACTAGACTGGATTTTTAATGCAGGAATAACTTTTCGTATTTTGTACTCAAATTTGGTGCCCTAATTATTCTCCTTGAAAACTAGAGTCATCGATCGGATTCGAAGGGAAAAGAAATGCTGCTTAGACCCGTTTTTGCATAATTGTGCAAACGACTGCTAGGGAAAAAAAGTTTCCATAGTTGAAATACTGTGTTAATTAATTGATTCAGCAACAGTATATTTCAATTTTTTTATGAATTTAAAAGTAATAATTTTTTATCTAGTTACGAAGAGAAATAGTTGAGTCACATTTTAATGTTGTATACCGGTCATTGTACTGAAAGCTGTGTGAGTATATTTTGTACACATTATATAAAGCAGTACATTTAATCACAGGCAGTTTTGCTGAAATAAGAGAATATCTGAATAGCCCTGCATCGCGATTTGCCAGATTTAATGCCTATTGCTAAGGATCAGCGCATCCCTTCACAACATAGACATAATTAAAGCTCTCCTAACAAAGATACGTACACATTGAAACGCGGTTGATATTGAGCCTGGAGAGGAATCTTGATTCGTTGTTATATGTAAGTTCAATTCGACAGATTGTGGTGACTCTGAGTTTAATGTTCAGGATACTTTGGCGACGTATTTCTAATAATGGCAAAGCATATAATAATGACATTCTGATAAAATATATTTTCCTGACCAGCGTTCGAAAATAGTTATGTGAACAGGACTGCATAATGAGGGTTAGGATTGTTTAGATTTATAATTCTGCTCGATTGTAAAAAAATTTACTCTTTAAACTTAATGGGAATAGATTTCGTTTAATTTCTATTAATTACACATCAAAAAGAAATACTTTTATTTCCTTCATGTTATGTGTTTATAAAATGTTTCGTTTTATTGCTTTTAGCTTTCCTTAGTTTTTTCAAACACTACTATTAGCTCACTTTCTCCGTATATATATATATATATAAAGGAGAAAAGCAACTCACTGACTGACTGACTAATCAGGATATCTCCGGAACTATTCAACCTATATACTTAAAATTTGGTAGACATGTTCCTTTCATGGAGTAGAGATCTGCTAAGAATGGATTATTGCGAAATTCGAACAGCAAGATACGTTACGGGGGATTAAGGGGGATTAAAGGGGGTTATAAATATTTGTTTCCATTTTTAAGCTACTCGACATAGGATCTTGAAATTGGGTTAGCAGATTCCTTCCATAGAGTAGAGGTCCGCTACAAAATGAGTTTGGTGTAAATCGACACCCAAGTGGCTTTGGGGTGCGTTATAGATAAGTATTTCCATTTTTAAACTATTAGCGCACAGTCTTTATAATAGATAGATTCCAATCATAGAGTAGATATCAAATAGAAGATAGGTTTTGGAAAAATAGCCTCCAAGTGGCGTTGCCGGGGATTAAGATGCGTAAAAGATAAATATTTTCATTTTAAAACTTCTTGACCTACCTGCTTGAAAATTGGAAGGCATGTTTATATCATGGAGTAAATATCCGCTACAAAATGGGTTTGGGTAAAATTGACCCCAAAAAGGTATTGCGGGAGGTTAAGGGGAGATATAAATAATTATTCCGATTTTTAAACTATTAGACGCACAGTCTTAAAATTTGATAAGCAGATTCCTCTCATAGGATATAGATACGCTACAAAATGCGTTTTGTAAAAATTGATTCCCAAGGGGCGTTGCTGGGCTTAAGGGACGTTATAGATAATTATTTCAATTTTTAAACTACTGAACGTACAATGTTGGAACATGATAATCAGAATCTTTTCAAGGATTAAAGATCCCCTACTAAATAGGTTTTGTGAAAACAGACCCCCAAGTGGCGTTGCGGAGGCTCAAGGGCGTTATAGATAATTATCCCTCATTTTAAAACTATTAGACGTACATTCTTGAAATTTGGTAAAAAAAGATTTCTTTCGTAAAGTAAAGAATCACTACAAAATTGGTTTTGCGAATATCAACCACCAAATTTCATTTCGGGAGATTAATGGGCGTAATCGATAAATATTTCCGTTTTTAAACTATTAGATCAACCTGCTTGAAAATTGGTAGGCATGTTCCTTTCTTTCATGGAAAAGAGTTCCTCTAACAAAGAGTAAAACGAAAATCGATCCCCAAGGAGGGTTGCGAGAGTTCAAGAGAAGATATAGAAAAAAAGTTAGTGTTTTTACTGTAGCACTATATTTGCGAACTCGAAATATTTTTCACATGATAGAAGACTTTTTTTTTATTTAGATATGTAAAACAAAAAGCGAAAAGCAGAGTACACAGGCAATTTTTCTCCAATCAAACAATTAAATCTGTTCACTAATGACATTAAATAATGCATAAAATACCAGTAAATTTATTTTTGGAGTTTTACATTTTTTTTGTTATTCCATAAACGTCCGTAATTTTGAAGATGTTCGTCAAATAAAGTTCCTTAAAAATTTATCAACTTTTACCCACTCAAATATTGATAAACTTGTAGAGTAGTACAGAGTGCAGCAGAGATTGTACTGCGTGCCACATGTGGCACGCGGGCCTTAGGTTGCCGACCTCTGGTATAAGTTACCATGCAAAGCTTTTTTATTTCTTGGTTAGCACTGGTCATATAATATATTATACATGTAAATTACTTGAAAACAAGCAATCAAAGAAACTGAAGGAGATTCCGTTTTAAATAAATATAATTATTATTTAGCAAATCAAAAGAAATATCGTTTTATTGGAAAATATATTCGGCCATTTTGTCTCATTTCAGAGGGAAATGTATATTCACAAAAACAAAATTATAACCATTAAATTGATCTCGAATTCGCATCTAACTTTTCTTTCTACCAAAAGAGAAAGCGAATTAATTGTTCAGTAACCGTTAAATATAAATAACCACAGGCACAACTCGACAGTTTAATTTAATTCAAAAGTCTGGAACTGAAAAGTTTTGACATTTTTTAATCGGGTTTTGGTGCTTTAGCTTGAGTTATAACATCCATAATCGGAAATGGAGAACATTTGGGATTCACACGATAAATTTTGCTGTGTTTAAGAGGAAATGGTTTAATGAAGCTAAAATTGTACAAAGATTTTAGTAAATATAGCAAAAAATTAATGGTGAATAGAAATTTGATTCAATTTTGAACTGTTGAGGGAGGCAAGAATTATATTTAAAACATTTGGTTTCATACAGATTTTATATAATTTATAGTTGTTTCATTGAATTATTTACAAGAAAAAATTTAATAAACTTCTTATGTTGCTATAGGCAAGATTGTTTACTCTTGTCATTCCTACAAAGACATGGATAAAAATGTAAATCATGTAACCAAATCAATATGTATACCATGTATACCAACAAACAGCTAACTAACCCCATTGTGCAAATTATGCAACTGTCCATACTCATTTCTCAAATTGTACAACTGTAATTTACATGTATTATGTAGTTATATGTTTGTATTTTTATGATAAAAATTGAATTATTCACGAACAACGCCGTCCCTTACGGCAAATTAGGCGTGCTCAAACAAAAGAGATTCGAAACGTCGCATACGAACAGTTTTCAATGTATTTTCGTGAAACAATCGTAATAGTGAAGGTGTATGTAAAACGCATGCGTATACGCAAGCAGATTTGTCATAACTGCCTTAGTAAGGACATGATATTAATTTAAAAATGGATTTCGTGGATACCCCTGGGCCCAATATGGATCGGCGAACTGTAATTAACTTCTTAACACTTGAAGGGAAGAAGTCGGTGGATATCCATCGTAGAATATTAGATGTGCAAGCTGACACATGTGTGTCGAAGCCCACAGTGATGTTGTCGAAAATGTTTTGCGACGGCCGACAGGGGACAAGGGATCTGTCAAGGTCTGGTCAGGGTCATAAAAATTTGTCAGAAAAGTTGATTATGCCCATTGACTCTGGAATCAAGGGAATCAGCATCGAAACATTCGTGACATCGCAAATGGATTCAACGTTTCCATTTGTTCTGTTCTGAACTAGTTCCATGACCAATAGACATTGTTTTTCGCAGACGGAATTTGTAGCCTTTCTAAGAAATGAGAAGCTTGCCAAAACGCCAAGAGTGATTTCTTTTAATACATTTTGTATGCATTGCACTCAATAAATATTGCTGCTTCTATCTATGTATCTGTCTCATTTCTGTCCCTACGCCTCTCATGGATACACGCCTTAAATCACTTTCATTTGAACAACTTTTATAATAGCGGTTCAATGGAAGTGGGGCGAAATGTTGTAAATAAAGCCAAGATAACATCATTTTTGGCATCCATTTTTAGCGACTTGTCTATCAAATGGAGGCTTTTGGAAACTACTAGAGAAATGTATAACATCATGATCTATGACGTAAGAGGAATTTTCAAGAAATCGCTGGGAAGTAGGGGGACAGTCTTCAGATAAATCCCTCTTTTTTGAGAATGGTAAACGTTTTTTACAATTTTAAGGCACTTGCGGTGACTGAGCTCTACGGAAACCACTTTTGTTGCAAAATATTTTATTTGAACAGACACATCCCCCCCCCCGTGAACGACTTCGTGGTTTTTATAGCTAAGATGTATGACTCATTATGGTTTATAAATGTAAATGAACAGAATATAAAAAAAATATGCATCTGCAATCTCTATTGGATGAAGTTGAAACTGATCAAGCAAGGGAAGTACCCGGTGAAAGAATGGATATTAATCATGATAGAGAAAGCAAACTTCAGAAAATTGATAAGCATGAAACATTTGATTTGAAAGGAAAATTTTCAAGTGCTACCTAAGAAACTCTATCAAAGAAGACATAATGCCAAACGTGTACCACAAGGCACACTGTACACTGTCAAATAACACAAGCAAGAAAAGTTCAACATGCTATTTGTCAATCATCAAAAGACAATAAAACAGCAGTTATTCGAACAAAATATGAGATTTTAGCCTGTAAATAACATTCCCGCAATGTTAGTGAAAGGTGTCTGTGATTTGCGTACTTTATTAAAGCTAGATTAGATTTTTTCCCGAATTATCAAAGAAAAATTGAATAGTCCTTAAAAAAAGGTAAGTATACTTTCTCTTAATTATATTTATAACTGGAATTACAATGTTTATTAAAATCAATTCCAAAATAAAAAAAGATTGGGGTGACGGAGTTACTTAGCGCTAACACTAACATTAGTATCGAGTGCGCGCCTTCACCTGGGTTATGGGATTATCATTTCTAAGTATATAAATATTTAATCTTTAAACTCCGTAATTAACTATTATTCCTTTCAATCTGTCTCACAATTCAAGTTCAGGTGGACTTTGGAAACGGACCAACAAGTTTCAGATTAACTTTCAGCTTACTCTGTTCGGACACAAACTTTTAGAGGCAGACATTGTAATTCTCTCTCAAGGTCGAGTGACAAGAACGACATTTACGCCTTTAACTATAGCCTCTTTCAACTTGTGACTTTGATGTGTGGAAGAGTCTTACGTTCAAAGTTCCTAAAGTGCAATCACGCAAGGAACAATGGAACCCATTTTAAAAAATTTACTTCCCAGGAAAGGGGATAGCCGCACGACACAACTTTGACTAGCAGCTATTTAATGTTGATACGATAAATACTAATTAGAAAATATATTTTTAAATACTTAGATACGTTTTAAATTAAACATAATTAAGAGTAATGTCCGAAATTGAGGACTTTGTATACTTTAATACTTAAAGGACATTCAGTATTATTAGTATACAATTGTACTTATACTGGATATTTTTCATATGTATAGCACTTAAAATTTAATACTAAAAACTTAAATAATTATTAATTTGTACTAAGGCAGCGGTTCTTAGCATGTGGTTCACAGACCCTTGGGGTATGCGTAGTTTATCATGTAACGTTGAGATTATGGCCTCGAGGAAAAGTTAAAAAATGGGCCACACTAGACTAGATCAATAAATTGTCTCTAATGAAAAAACTCTACAATAACTTGTATTTTGATCAAGAATATTAAGTCGGGAGAGATGTTCAAAATATTGAGGGTCCACGATGTCACTCTGATACATAAAGGCAGGGGGGAGCGGCATTTGAAAGAATAAAAACCGCTGAACTATTGAAATGGCATATTATTGAGTGTTAATTAACAGTTCACTATGAAATAGCACAAGGATTATTAGTAATGTACTTTGCAATTTAGTACCTCCATCAAGTGACGAGGATGACACCTGAACCGGCACGCCATTCTCCATATTTTCACACCACGCCACGGGAGAGTTTTCAGCCTCGCCTTATTTAATGTGCAGGATCCCCTCTATATAGGGGTCTACAGTGACACCAGAGCAGGAACTCATGACTCGCGCCGACTACGTATTCGTTACCATAACGATTGAGCTATATCCTTTTCGAATGTTTGTTTCTAATATTTTTAAAGTAATTATGTTCTGTTTTTTTATTCATATTTAAAATCACTGTTTCTTCCTTAAGCTATATTGATTTATTTTTCCTTTTCCTGTGGTCTATTGTATCTCTTAACTGTAGATAGAAATAACTTTGTAATGAATACACACACACACAGCCACTGTCCCGTATTAATATAAAACTTACTTCATTGAGCTTTTGATAGTAGAGATTTTTCTAAAATCCATAAAATATGTTCTGATTGGATAGAGTTCATTTCTAAACACACTTCTATTATTCTTTTATATGATTGCTTAGAACAAAAGAGACTTTTTCAAAAAGGATGATTTTTTTTTATCCTATGGGGCTGCGGATTTGTATTTTCACCATTGCAGACCTAGTACATCCCCAGGAGCTGGTATCACTCTTTAGTGTGGCATTATATAGGCGGATACCAATCACCACAGATAATTTTGACGCCCATTTTCCTCCACAGAGAGAGGCACCTGAGCTCTGACGATGCGAACTTGTACTAGAACTAATTTTGCCGAGAGCGCCCAAGCCAAACAAACATTCTAGGAATCTTTTAAATGCTGTATAATCATACGACATGGCCACTGTCGATTTTCTGCACCACGAAAATCCACCGACTTGGGGCGGGGTCAACCTGCAATTTTGGGTGCAGAAGGGAAGCGACAAACTAACCACGCCACCCAGCCAGGCTAAGAGTATGAAAATCTACGCATACATTCAAAAATTACTTTTCCTTTATATTTCTTGCACATATTTGTAGACAACTGATCAAAGCCTTGAAAGAAATATTTAAAATCTACAAATTAATTATTGATGTTTATGTGTTTAATCACACTCACAAAACTAAGGTTACTATAATATTTGTTACCGAGATTATGGTGTAAGAAATGTTTTAAGAAACCTAATGGTATTTAATTTCAAGAATATTCGTGGGAAAAACATTAGAAACATGTATATTATTCTACCCCACTTGTTTATTCTAATTTTTCCCGTTAATTTGTTTACTATTTATTTCTTTTAAATTGCGATTATCAAACATGAGCCTTATAATTTAAAACCACATTCATTTAACGAACACACTTGAGCAGCTTCATCAATAACTAAAATACCAAACAGTATGATATAATTTTCAAAACCGAGTTTCAAATGCTGATGCGCACATTGTTTGCATATCAATACTTGAAATTCATTTTATTATTTGATAAAATTAAGACAGAAATTCATAATTTGCTAAATAAGTCATCTGTCTTATTAATTGAACTTTTTTCCCACCGTGTATGTTATTTAAAGTTACCGACTATTTTCGGAACCCTGATTTAAAAAAAAAACGTATCAATAATAATTATTTTGATACTTAGTGATTCTTGGATTATAATATGCATATAAAGTTATTTTAAGAATATCATTACAGTACAAATTATTTAAGTTCAATTTTTTTGGCAAAAAATGAAAAAAAAAACACGACATATATTAAAGGATTTTTCCTTTTCTGAAAATACTTCTATAATAATTGTATTTTTATTACATATTGCTAAGACCTCTCAAAAGAGCTTGAACTAGGATGTTCCCATTAATTTCAGTGATACAATCAACTCAAATAATACTAGGTGTTTTCAAAAAAATTTTCTCTAATTTGATGATTAAAATATGAATAAATCCTCATTTAAATTATATATTTAAAAAATTTAAAAATTCAGAACATTATTAATAGAAAAGTATTTTCCATAAAAGGAGAATGGTTTTAAAATATTTTATTTTTTCTTAACTTTAATGCCAAAAATTCCATTTAAATTACTTTTTTTCTTGTCATAATATTCGCAAAACATTTCCATATGCATAATCTGATTCAAGTGACACTGAACATCCAAAAAAAATGTTCATTTATACGCTTTTGGCAAATCACGGTTCAGAATTTAATCAGATCACTTAATAATACAAAATATATCATTACTAATTACATTTCAAAACAAGTACAATAACAATTATTTCATTTTACAATAAGGATTTACGTCTATGAACACAAATCAAGATATTTCTATAAACAATGTTTCATATAAAAAGGGTCTTATTAGAAATTTAAGTTTTCAAACTTTTACCAGGAATCTTATTTTATAGGAATTTTTCGTAGCTTTATTTAATCCAGTGCCCCCTCCCCAACCGTTTTATCACCGCGAACAGGTCAACGTTTGATAATTTTACTGCGGCTCGCTGGAGGGGGGGGGGGCGTTCATACTTTAGATTGTTTTCATTTAATTTTAATCTAATTGTATTTAAACATGCCTTCAAAATAAAATACAGTTACACCAAAAAAGGAATATACAGAGAAAATCTCACTTACACACAAACCCGAGAAAAAATATATGTCAATGAATAAAGGGGATATAATTTAATACTCCTTTGGCGGCCTGGTAATATTTGATCCACGGACCAATACTGGTCTGCGGCCTGGGGGTTGGAGAACGCTGATATAAATTAAGCATACTTAGAATTTGGTAAAACTATGAAACGAAAAAAGTAGCAAGATTTTTGATAAAAAAAAGTTTATCTCATCAAATATAGTAAATCTTTAATATGGTTGGATTTAAGAAATTTTTAAAAAATATGTATATTTACGTAATTGAAGAAAACGTTTTTAATTCTTCAACCCAAATAAATGTTCAAAATCCAATTTCTCTTCGGTACAATAATCTCTCGAAATATTTAGTTATGAAGTAAGATGGAGCATTTTAATGTCCATTAACTTACAGGACCCTTTGTTAGGGTCTTGATGGGGTTAAATTATTTCTTGTCCATTCGCAAACTTAATAATTTTTATTTTTTCCCTGTACACAGATTAAGATCAAAATTTAAATACATAAAATAATTTATAAAAGGCGTAGAAATAATTTATACACTTTTTGACATAAATTGTTAAATACACTAGTCATATTTTATATAAAACATTGTGTTACAATTTAAGAAGTGAAACGTATACAATTAATTTTCAATCACAAAATACGTAATAAATTTCTAAATTCTAAAACATGAAAAATAAATTTAAAGACAAATTATTCACAAAAATAGATCAGAGAAGCAAACATAAATAAATGTATCAAAAATAAAAATTTTAAAAAATATTTAGTTAGCATCTCATAATTTTTTAATAAATTTTGCAGCTAAATATTTAAAAAATGTATTTTAAACTACTTTTAAAAAACTGCCTTTCAGAGCTAAACAGTCCATCTCTTGACGTAAAAAAAGTTTTTCAAATAAGAAACAACTTTTAAAATTCATCTCTCGTCGCGAGACATTTTTTTATATATCTAACACCTGTTCCATTCCTTATCTAAGAACGAAAGAAATAAAAAAAAAAGATATGTGCAATAAATATTAATACCAATAAGGGAAATTGCGCAGCAAACCTCATATCAAATGAATACCGGTATTCAAAAAAGAAAATATTTAAGAAAGATTAGAAAACTTATTAAGTTAAGATTAGGAGTCTTATTAACATGTATTATGTTAGAAAGGAAATTTATTTTAAGTGAAAATAAACTGAAAGAAATTGAAAAAATAGGGTCCGTACCTGTCTGTCGGCGATCCGATTTGTTATCAGTGCGCTGAAGGGTGCCTAAAGTAGACAAGACAAGGGGTGCTACCGTTCAGTAGCGCGCTAACTTTCCGACTGCGTGGCGCACCGACGACACTTCCTCGCGATACGGGACGAGCGCCACTCATTGCGCAGTGCTCTTCCCGTTCCCGAGACTCACCGCAAGACACTTGGCTAATGTTTTTTTCCCTCTCTCTCTCTCTCTCTCCTAATGATTAAAGCTTCACAAGGTTTTACGCTTAAAATAAATGCGTTTGACCCCTTGAGTGGCTAATTATTCTACCCAAAATGTTTCAAGAAAGGCACATTTTTTTTTACTGCATATAACAAAGCGTATAACTTAAAAGAATGAAAAAATGGATGAATTTTATTTTAATTTTTATAATTTAAAGTTGCCACTCTACTTATTGTTTTGTGATTGTGGAGCACAAAAAACTTGAATGCTTGATTTTTGTATGTGCACTCAGCATGCGGTGAAGTATGTCTCATATATCTTAAAAGACTTTCTCTGATACTTACAAAAAAATTTCTTGCAAGTTCCTCTTTTTCAAATAATTGAAGGTTTTGTGTGTGTGCATAAATATATATACATACATTTTGAATCATAGTATATATCATTACCACACACATGGGGGAATATCCTAGGGTCCGGACCCCCTTCCCCCTTTGAATTGTTTCGAATGATGATAATCTTACGAATATGTACGTAAAATTTAATTAAATTAAATATTTTTAATTAAGAATTTATTTTGTTATTTAATGATCGGGCATTGTGGCATACAAGTTCTGTATGATGTCTGGAGACATTTAGTTCCATATTTGCTGCAACCTTGCGTCCTAGTTCGTTCACACTCGGGAAATGTCCAACTGATCCTAGATATGCTCCATTGGAGAAAAATCTGGGGATCGGGCAGGCCAAGGAAGGGTAGTAACTGTGCGGAGATAGTCTTGTGACACCCTTGTTGTGTGAGGCCGAGCATTGTCTCGTTGAAAAATGGATCCAGGGATCCGTTGCATGAGTGGCAACACATGTGGTTGCAGGATGTCATAGACGTACCGCTGGGCAGTCATGGTGCCACGGATCAATACTAGCGGATGACCGTGTATTGTAGGCAATGGTACCCCATACTATCACACCAGCTGTGGTAGGGGCGTGTCGCAGTAAAGCAAAGGCAGGATTGAGACGTTCACCTTGGTGTCTCCACACACGAACACGATTGTCATCACTGCTGAGATTGAATCTGGATTCGTCGCTATAGACGACCTGGTTCCATTCCGCTGCAGTCCAGTTTCCTCGTGCGTGGCCCCACTCAAAATAGAGGGGTCGATGGGTGGGCGTCAAGGGCAGCACACGTAATGGGCGCCATGATCACCAATGTCCTTAAACCAGGCGCCATCGTATGGTTCGAGAATCGAGCCTGGTCTTCGTGTAAATGACATCTCTCGGATCCACTGATCCCAACACCTCCTCATAACACAATCACAGGGGACTAATTGACGAGCTACTCGCCTAGCTGACCACCCAGCTTCCATCGTGCCGATGATTCTTCCCCTCTCAAACTACGACAAATGCTCATATTGTCTTCGAAAATGGCGTAATGGCATGTGTGTCTCAGCTTCTTACTTTTTAAACGATTCAGTACTCTCAAATAAGCTTTGGTTGCCGGTTTTACACTTCATGGAGAATAACGTTAAACGCCCTCTACCGGATATACGTAATGAGCAATCACGCTGCATTTCTAATCATTTACATAACTCTCTGACTTGCACTTTCTTGTGAAGTTTCGTTATGATTCCGCAATTATTTCTTGGTAAGCTAATTTTTTTGTCCATGAATGTATATATATATATATATATATATATATACAAAGCCTTACATTGCAATGGAGACAGAGTTAACCTCTGTTATTTCGGATTATCTCTCCATTTTCATTTATTCTCAAGTTACAAATAACGCATCGCTTTGCCAAACCCAGTTCTTTATCAAATATTTTCAAAAATGTAAGTCTCTGCCTGTTATGAATAATCATCACTTTCACTACAAAGAAAATCCCGGATGAAAAGTATTTCAGTACCATACGACAAATTATATCTGTTTAAAAGTGGCACTAATAATCTCTCTATAAGAATGAAAAAAATATGTGCAAATCAAAAATGTAAAGAATAAATTATCATTGCCTGTTCAGCAAACTGGTAAACTAGTTTTGTGGCTAGCTTTCGGTAGCCCGCACAGTGTGATGGTATAAACCAGTTAAGAGATTGAAAGTGTTGGTGCATTTAAATTAAACTTATTTATTTTTTAAAATTTATCAACTAATCATTACAAAATCTCTAATTTGAATTTGTAAATTATGGGAACATGAAACGATGTTTGATTTAATGATTTTTGAAATTTTTTTTTCTTGTTACCTTTGAATAAATGTCACATTTAACAGCTTATTTCTGCTCATTACAGAAATCTAAGTATTTAATTTTTTCAAATATAGATTTAAAAATTTTAGAAAGGGATTTTAAAATTATTATGTCCCTATAATAATTGACGTATACACATGAAATTTGATTTGCCAATCTATGTATATATGGTATGTATATAAGTTTTGTGATAACAGGTTGATATTTCTAAAATATTTTATTTATAAATGCTTATTGAAAATTCCGCAAAAAAATTCTAAATTCTAAATTCATCTATTTCGGTTCAAAGCAGCATACCATTTTTTGTTGTAGGCAGTAATAGCAATAATAAGAAAAATTATCGTAACATTTGGTTCTATAGAAAAAAAAGCTTTAGCATTTTAAACGATAAACTTATTATTTTTTCTTTCTGAGATAAATCAGTTTAAAGTTTCTATGTGCCACTGAGCCGTAAATAAAATCGAACATAAAAGTAATTATAACTCTAGATTTTTTTAACATAGAACTTACAATTTTTATGTTATTATAGAAAATTATATAAAAAACAATAATTTAGACTTAATTTTATTTTGTATATTTTTCAATCAAATTGTTTTATGTCTGCTTAAAATAGCTTTGACAATACGGATTATGAAAGTAGTTAAGAAAAGTCAGAGTTTCTTTCCTTTCATCTTAGGATAACTTTTTTCATTTATGTTGTTAAGATTGTTCTCCCCCTCTCAATTTATTTCTTTTTAAATGACTTTATTCTTAGAAGACTTGACTTTGGAATGTCATGAGTTCGAGACCCAGTGTCACTGAAGACTCTCCTTTTAGAGGGGGATGATGCACTTAAAGATGTCGAAACTCAAAGTCCTCCAGCGCAGTACTTGACCTAGGTTCAACATTACGAGGTCCGTCGCCAGTTGTTCTTGAGTTCTTCATAGCGCGACTCTCTCTCTCACTCGAATTAAAGTCAAGCCTATTCTTCTACAAGATTGCTGTATCAAATTACGATCTAAAGACATCAATTAATAGAGTGGCACACCATCTCGGGTTTCGGCCACAATATCCAACAAAGCTAAAGAGTAATATGAGTCTTTTCACACTGTATCTATTTATTGCGCGTCTCCAAATCCTTCTAGTACTCAATTCATAAAAATAGTTTGGCATACCAAATAAGGTTTCTAATTTTGAACAATATTAGAGGGAAATTATTTGAGTTGACGAAGATGATATGTTATTCGAAACTCCTTATACCCACTGCACGTCATTATGAGGAAATCGAACCCCTATAGTCGATGTGCATCAAACTTGCTGTAGGAAAAATTTTGATTACATAAAATCTGAAACTGTAGTCAAATATTAATTATTATTATTATTTTAACTTTTTTTATTGAAAACGATCATAAAATCCCCGTTCACCACAAAGTATCACACGGGGATTACAGAAGTAAGTATTAATCACACATTACAAAGAAATGAAGGGAAAAAATCCTTTGGGGTTATGAAGGATTACAAGTCTGTACAAAAAATCCACAGAACTTTTTAAAAGCACTTCTGACAGAAAGAAGTTGGTAAAAATTCGGAGGCTATATAACTTATATTAAGTCCTTTGAAAGTCAGCCTTATGATGTTTAGTTCTCTTTCAAACTTGGAACACTAAAGGAGTACATGTTCTACATTTTCCTCGCCACCAACATCACAATCACAGGAAAATGACGGAATTAAAATAAATGTGTTCAAGTATCTTTTAAAGTTGCCATGTCCAGTTAGAAATTGGGTTTAAATATATTAACTGCATATTAGCAATTTAGCCATTGAAGACACGACAAGTATCCAAATTGGCGTACCATTTCAGTGGTGACACCATCTACTGTCGCTACCAAATTTGGAAACGTGTGAATGGATTTAATTCAAGCTCTGGTCGGATGTTAAATATTGTAATGATTTAGTTTTGCTGAGAGTACCAAATACACTCAAGGGATCTCTTTTGCATTTTCCATAATCCTATGACATGCCGTGCTTATGATTTTTACATCCAGAAAATCTACAGACTCCAACCGGGATCGAACTGTACACTACCTTTAAGCCACCGAGCCAACATATTAAACTCATTTAAATCATTAATTTATTTTATTGACTGAAGTGATCAAATCAAATCTAAAATAGATACTAAAAAATTAAACTTTAAAGTGGCAGCTGTTGAACATTTAGTTTCAACCAGTTTTACGGAAATCAACACTTTTTTTCCATGTGTGTTAAGTATTTAAATAAATAAGTTCATAAGATCAAATAAAAACTGATAAAAGATAAAGACAAAAATAATACGATAACAGATACAAAAATATTTTAATATTAAATAAATAAAAGTAAATAAAAACCGAAAAAAACGCATAGCAATATATTATTTTGCAGACAGTATAACATAAGTGGAAATTCAAAGACAAATATATACTTGCTTTACAGAAAATTCCTCATTATATTTAAAAAATTACTTTTCCACAATTATAACTTCTAGTGTTTGTTTTT
The DNA here is from genome assembly GCA_019973975.1 of Trichonephila clavata. Lineage (NCBI taxonomy): Eukaryota > Metazoa > Arthropoda > Arachnida > Araneae > Nephilidae > Trichonephila > Trichonephila clavata. The sequence goes on from BMAO01029275.1 coordinate 190,277, forward strand.
CAAAGACTAATTTTATGACTATCTTTTCATAATGGAAAAGAACAGGATTATTTATTTTTGAGCAATAGTTTTACAAATAGGTAAATTGACATAATTGAAATATTATAGTTTGCCTTTTTTATCGCATTACATACTATTCATTACTGTTAGAGTCAGACCAGTTTTCTTCTATAAAATATTTTTCATATTTCGTTTACTGTAATAGTAAAGTTATAATTAACTTAAAGTTCAATCATTAAAATTAAGCATTTATAAGATGGTTCAAAATATTTAGAATGTGTTATTTTTAATGGAAAGATTTCTTATAGCCAAACGTGTGTTTGGTGGAAACATATTCTACCTCAAAATGTGTTTCAAATTTGATATCTGTTGCAAGATTTAATGAAGTGACAGCATTATTTTCAAAAAAACTTTGGAACCATTGTAAAGGGCAAGATTTGTCCCCTATCTTGAAATCTGTATTTCTGAGATTTAATAAGTTAAACTGGGATTTAGATGTTTGAAAAGAAAATACATAAAATCGACATATTTCATTAATTAATAGCAATCATTTTTTTCTTGGTATTTTAGCTCAATATCTAATTAGTTTTACGTGTGAAGTGAATATTCCAAGTTCTTGTTTTTTAAGTATGTACTATTTTTGTAACAATGTATTAAATATATCAATCGCCCACAATGGAAAGAACTCATTATGAGTCTATTTTCAGGTAACTTCCTGCAGTTTTCAATCATTTCATGCTGTCATTTAGATGAGATTGGGGAAAAATATGGATTATCACACGCACTAATGTTAAAAAGAAAAAAAAAAAAGAAGCTATTGAAAGAATATCTACAATAGTTTGCGTGTTATTGTCTTGTCAGACACTTTGCCTGTGGATGTGTTATTATTATAAGCAGTAACGTATACGAACATCTATTATGAGGCGAGGATTATTCTAAAAAACAAGCAGACTAAAGCAACGGAAAGTAATTTTTCTACGGTAAAAAATTAAGAAAAATATTTTTTGAAAAGGGGAGGGTTTGAATCCCAGATTCTACCTTTTTTTTACACCAGTGATTATAAGTAATATTTATTCACTGAGGACGTTTGGAAAAATTAATGGTAGCGTGTGTGGTGATAGTTAAGAAATTAAATAATTTATTTATTACACCCTCACAGCTATTAAAAGCTATAAAAACATTTATTACTCGTTGTTTATGAAAGAATTTTAAATTTCATGAGACCGACCTTTGAACACGTTTTCAGAATCGATTCAGCAGAAGATGAATATAAAAGAGAATATTCAACAAGTTGAATTTTAATTTTGAAGGAAAATAAGTACTAAAAGGTATTACATTTGTTTTCATCGGCTAAATTCATGTGATGTCATAGTCACATGATAATGACAACCAATCAGTTCAAAAACTGATGTAACGTCATAGTCACACGAGAAAAGCAATCGAGTTTCCGGTCAATCGGTTCATGCGCTTCATTGTTGCCAACTTTTGACTTTTTTTAGAAACTTTCTCTTAAAAAGTACATATTTTTCAACAATGACGCACGTAGATATACAAAAAAGATTTCATTTAAAAATACATGCATAAAAATTTTTTTAAATTTTTTTAAAGCTTTTTGAATATTTTTTTTTAAATATCAATTGTGAACATCTTTACCCAATGATGAAATTTGAAATTTTATCTAAGTTTGAGTTATAGAACCTCAGTTTAATGTGTCTGCTTTGAATTCAGAGGAGAACACGTGTTTATCTTCATCATATGACCGCCATGAATTGAGCCCATTGTATTCTAATGGTCATCGCCATGGACTCGTAAATGGCTCAAACTCGTGTGAGTTTTAGTCCTACAGTCGTTAAAGATCCACCGTGTAGATTGGCTGAAGCACGTTAAATTGTCCGATGCTCAAACGTCCTCCCGTTGGCGTGATATGTGAATGGGTGTCAGCTCAAGTGACTGACGTTCAATATTACGAGGTACTTTGCCAATGCCCTCGTGTTGCTCTAGAGCAGCGATACTCAGCTTGTAGTTCCTGGACCGCAAGTGGCCCACTGGACATTTCTGAGAGGTCTGGTCATGGCAAGTTGCTCTCATACACATTCAATCATTTAAGAACAAAGCATTAAAACTTTGGCAAGAAATTCTGTCAATGAAACAATCAAATATATCAGTTTTGCTATCAATGTCGTAACTGATTGAATTGTGAGGTAGCTTTTTTTCTTCTTTTTATAAGTGTATCGGTTAGAGTGATAACACATAACTGTGGAGTAGCAAACATTTTAAGGCTGAAACTGATTTTTAATTGACCCTCATGTCTCCTAATTGAAATATATCTAAATAAAGTCTAAACACGATTGAGATCTTGAATATTTCGTAGAGAAGAACAAACATAGATCAACAGCTTGCTTGATTTGTCGTGAAATTATTATACTTAGAACATATAATTTTGCACGTCACCATACCACTAAGCACAAATCTTTCAATTGCTCTTTTTCTAAAGAATCTCTTTCTAGAAGAGATAAACTGACTTTCTTGAAAAACTCCTTGAAACAGCAGCAAAGTATTTTGTCGATGGTAATGTCACAAAATGTAGAAGTAACAAAATAATCCAATAAAATGTGTTTCATCATATATATTGATAAACATATGAAATTGTTTACGATAAACATATGAATTGATAAAGAAATTTTTAGAGTGTTTCTTAAATGCTTCCGTTGTACACTTTGATAAATGGAGTTATTTGTTCAGATATTTTAGTAAATTCAAAAAAAAATATTTGAAAAAATTTCAAACAGAAATGCACAACCAAATATGAACTAATTTCAAGCAAATAATACTGATTTTAGTTTAGAATTCAGCACAAAACTCTTTCTTAACTTCCTTCACTTGATAAATTTTACATCTGATATAAAAATAAGTGAGGCTTTAACAAAAGAAAAAATAATTTTTTTAATAAAAATTTTTTTATGTACCACGTTTTTATAACCATTTTCATGTATTGTCATCCACTTTCTCAGCAATAGTCCTGATTTCAACCTTTAGCATATCGGGAAGTTAGTTTAAAATCAATTACTAAATTCCACCCGGACAGACGTACAAGAAAAAGCGAGTTAATAAAAACATGGCATCCTGGGGGAGCCTCTTTGACCCCAGAGTCACGAAATTGAATGCGTAGACGTAAAGTGACCCGTGCCATCGATAGGTGGACTTTGTTCGTGTAAATTCGTGTAAGTTCTGAAGTTACGGGGCCCCTGTCAAAATAGGGGCCCAGGTTTGAGACTAGAACTCTATTTCCCATGCATTGTCATCTATTTCTGAGCTATGGTTTAAATTTCAAGTTTCTAGCTCATCGGGAAATTAGTTTAAAATCAATTACAAAATTCTACCCGGACAGACAAGAAAGCGAGTTAATAAAAACATGGTAAAAATCAAGTTATTAAATTTAATGGTAGCTTTTTATAATAGTAGTAGGCAAACAAGGGGATTAGGATCAAGGGTGAGAGGAAACCGAAATGTTCCCACAACAGGGTAAAAAATAAATAAGACCTATTTTTTATGTGAGTTGAGTTTGATAGAGTTCAATATAGTTTTAAAACAAAATCCAAATTTACGAATTGTAATATTTTAATGAAATTTCCGTATTTTAATACCCTTGGTCTTATAGCTGCCGTTTAATTAATCCTCATGCTGCGATTCACGTGAAATAGTTGTCATTTATGTGAGGCCTTGCTGAAAAAAAATCCGCTCTAAAGTGTGACGTCGATCAAAAATCCGTTAATCAAAGCACTATTATAAAAGTGATAAATGCAAACTGATCAAAAAGCACTGCTTTATTTTTCTTTGCACAAAATTGGAAATATTTTTTTTTTTTTTTGCATGAAAGTAGATTTAATATGTATTTCAAACATTATCAAAATGGTGAAAAATACATTTTGAAAATCGCTGAATTTCAAAATTTTGCTATGCAAGATAGGCATCCTGTAATATGTAAATTAACGTTTAATCGAAAAGGATCCGAGATACATACGTATCGTTTGACCAGTTTTACTAAAACAAAAACATCACCGAATGTGTAATCGTTTTCGCATATGCGCGAATGGAAATTCTTGCGCATGCTTCTTCACTTTAATCCGTCGCCAAAAAATTAGTGAATATTTAGAATTAAAAACTACATATTGCAAAAAACATGTACATTTCAAATAAGCCAAGGCTCCAACATCCTTATTATTTAGATAACCAAGGGGCCATAGTTAAATTTCAAACCGCAACAAATGAGTCTTTATGTAGATGCTACATTTCTTATTTAGCCATTTTGTTGAGCCTCATAATCTTGCGGGTACTTAAGTATTAGTCAGCAGTTATTGGATAACTGAGTGAGTGTTTATTATCGTCGCATTGTAAAGGATTACGATACCTATTGGTAATGGACTTCACAATTTTGAACCACGGTCAAGTGGCAAAAACGATACTTAAGCTGATCCGATCATATTGTCACACCATCATATTGCCAGTCGCCCATCTGGTATAGTGGTTAACGACGTTGAATGCGGTGTCGTAGCGCCTGGATTAAAATCCCGGAGAAGGCATGGATGTTTGTAAATGTAGGATATATATATATATATATATATATATATATATATATATATATATATATACGTAGAATGGTTATTGGAGTGCCTATTTCCTTGTGGAAACTTAACCTCCTATCATTGAAGATTTGGGTGTAGCTTTGTTTGGCTTTACCTTGTTTGTAAATGTATAGTTCCTTCGTGGCAAGGGGATGACTCTAAATAGCCGTCAAGCTGCAAGTCCTTTCGTGAAATTGGTGGAAGGGAAGAGAGGTGGGATGCTCCTGACCAATCCCAGGGTGTTCTCCCTCAAAATTAAGGTGGAGACGGTCCAAATGGTACTTGCCACATGGTGCTCAAAGCTATGGCTAACAACTGGTGTACAATCAAGCCCGATGCCATGAGGAATTTCGTTGGTCTCGATCTGACTACATCAGACAGGTGGCATTAGCAACAACAACAACGTCAACATTATTTTTTGGAAATATTGCACTGCGTTCAATTCTGCAGATAATATATCCTAAATTGGAATCATTTTTCTCAACAAAGTAGGAAAAAAAGAATGCAGAGGAGTTTAAAAATGTAAGCAATGCTATATTGTTTTCGCAATCAAGGTTTTGTTACTGCATGCGTGAAAACGGTACAACCTATAATACAGGCCTATATATAATTTGGAAGCATGCTTTAACACCATTATTACGTTTTAACATGTGCAGGAACTCTTTTCCATTATTGACTGTATATTGCAGTACTTGGCAATGTTTTTCGATTTGACGAAATGGGCTAAATTTATGTGACGTCATAGTTACATGATATCTGCAATCACGTTTTTCCTGTCAATCCTATCAATCCTGTCAATCGTGATAAACGAAAACAAACAATCATGTGTTTTTAACCAATCAATTCATGCACTTCACTGTTGCCAACTTTAGCTTTTTATATAATTTTTCTCTTAAAAAGTACATAATTTTCAGCAATAATAACGCAAATTGGTAAGCAAAATGCACTTCATTTAGAAATAGCTGTATGATATAAAAAATTTTTAAACAAAATTTGAAACACTTTTTGGAGAATCTTAATATTTGAACACTTAACCCAAACAGCTGACACTTGGGGTACGCCAAAAAAGTAGCGAATGTTTGATGATTACTTGCGAGAGTGTTTGATCATGTGTCATGTGAGTAAGAAAGTAAGTATCTGGAAAGCTCTACATACTTAAAACACATGCACTAGCAGGTATGAGAGAAAGAGAGAGGGAGAGAGAGATAAGCTAAATTTTTGGAGAAAAGAAACATCTAAATGTTTAAAAATACACATTACTTAGTGTTGTTGTTGTTGCTTATGCCACCTGATCAACAGTAGCATCAGATCAAGGTCCACGAAATTCATCGTGGCTAAGGGCTTCATTACGCCTATCGTTAGCCGAAGCTTTGAGCCTCCATGAAGGTGACAATGCGATTTTGCTCGGTACAACACATCAAATAGTAAATGTAAATTTACAATTTAATTGAAATGTATGTCTTTTAAAATTAGTATGTATATGTGTATCGTGTTTGTTCAAATCTAAGCCACTATCGATTTTAACCCACACTTAAAATTTTCATAACATGAAATTGGAAAAAAAAGTACGGCCTATATTCGAATTTGCAACTTGCTAATTTAAATTATTTATAACACAAAACTATTTTTTGTTATTTCTAGATTGTATTTTTTGACGTCATTTATAATTGAAAAATAAACTATTTTTTAGTTTAAAACCTCTAACGAAAACAAATGATTTACCACCCTGTCAAATATTATTAAATTGGCCATTGATTTTATGGTGCTTTCGCATTATACCATCAACGAAGTTTGTTAAATCAAAAAACTTCGCCAAATACTATCATCACATACACGAACAATATTATTGTGCTTATGTATATCAGTTGGAATAGTTTTAAACTATTGACTGAATAAAGAGGCATTTTGCGATGTTTTTTTTTATTTGACGAATTGGTCGACGGTATAATACATCAGAACTGAGGTTATCTATTTATATGTTTAAAAAACCTTTTTTTTTTTGTTACTATAATCGATTGTACATTCTTGTGGTATTTAAATAAGTAACAAAGCAGTTTTTTTAATGTTTATTATACATTTTACTAAAACTTAATTTTTTTGTGCGATATTATTGAAAGCACACATTTTTTAACAGCGTTTCTTAAACTGTGGGACATGCCCTCTAAGGAGGTGTGATAATCCTACGAGTGAGGTGCGAGCATATCGAAGAGTTAAAGATAAAAATTTTAAAAAGTTACAAATTTACTAAAATGAAGCAAAATAAAGTACACATTCTGACCTTATAAAAATTAAATACGCATTTATATTGAAACAATATACTTATACATGATCAGCACTACTCAGTATATTTGATAATTAACTTAACAATACTAAGTTAAGAACAATATTAACAATTACTAGTGACTCTCATGGGCTTGCCATGTACAAAATTTAATTTTTATCTTGATAATTTGCACGGTTTATAATTAAAATGTGGTACTGCAGCTTTATCTTCAAAGTACATTATTATTGAATTCAATACATTGTTATTATATGGAGGGAGAGGGGCGGTGAAAATTATATGGTTGAAAATTGGGTCGACCAATACTTAAAGTTTGAGAAGCTCCGATTTTTAACTTATTAGAATAAATGAAACAAAACCCATTTGTCAACTTTAAGCGATTTCTTCATATTGGCAAAAACTTATTTTTTCCCCTTGAAAAAAGTTTATTTTAAATATTAAAATAAATACATTGGAAAAAGAAAGGGCTATTTCTCAATCAAAATTTCTGATCAGTTATCTTTTCAACAAAGGTATCAACGATGCTATAAGGAATTCAGAGTAAAACGCGTCTAAGATGTTGATATCGACTTTTGTTCAGGAGAACGACAAAAATATTTTTATTGAAAATAAAAATATTTGTGGCAAGGAAAGGATGATACATTTTTTGTACGCAACTGATAAATGCGTTTCGGACGTGACCGGAGAAAGAAATGGGGTTAATTTGATTTATTTGAAAGTTATTTATTGACAATTTTTGTTCCTTCCCTCGTGATCTAAAAATGTAAATGCTTACTAAGCAAAAAGGCGCAATTAGGAAAGCGATTTCCTTTGAAATGTATTTATTGTTCACATAAAATAGCCGACCCACATTTTTGTCTCAAATACTAGTTAAAGTTAGTAATAAGCAATTGCATGGGGAAAAATAAACTTATTTTCCATTTGTATCGGAAAATAAGTTTAAAAAAGCGGCTCACTCACTTACACACTCATTGCAAAATTTCGGAAAACTGTTAGACCTACAGATTTCGAATTTGACATATGTTACTTTTTCTTCAGTAGAGAGTGCATAGAACGGGATTCAGGCAAATCAAATCCCAAAGAGAGTTGTAGAGGGCAGCTATTGACAAAATTTTTCATTTTCAAATTATTTTAGTGACAAACTTCTGGAATGGGTAGAGATTCACTAAGAAATTGGCTTCAGGGAAATAGACTCCCTAGGTCAGGGGTTGTAATTGATAAAAATATCCAGTTTTGATCTGATAAATTTGAACTTTAGGAAGAATGTTACTTTTGTTGAAAACAGATACTCTATGAAAATGTTACGTAGAAATCGATTCCCAAATTCTTAGGGGAGAGGGCATTGTAGTTATACGTAAGTATTTCCTTTCTACATAGACTTGGAATTTTGCAGTCATGTTTATTTTTTTGGGTACAGATCTGCCAAAAATGGATTTTGTGGAAATCAACTTCTTCAGTGGCTGAAAAGATAATATTTATACATTTGCCGACGGAAGATCCTGGGACCTACCGGGTTAATTAGTATTATTTATTAATTTTAGTTTGCTATTTTATTTGCTAAATCATTCTTTCCTTAGCGTTTAGTTTTCTATTTACTTAAAATGATTCAAAATATTAAATAAATTTTTGAAATTATTAATTTCTTATCTTCTTATCTGTATTATAGTATTTGTTATTCAACTGTGCAAGGAATGGGACTATCTGCTAGTTAAAAATAAAGAAAAAGAAAAAAATAACGGTGAAAGAAAAAAAATAAATTTATGTTTTTAAAAAAATACATATTTAGAAATTTTTTAAAAAAATTCTTTAACATCTTTTACACGTTTCATTTTTTTATTTCAAAAATGATACTTCAAGACTTACTTATGATAGTTATCTTAAAACTATTTCTTTGAATTATGCATCTGGATTTACTATTGACAGTTTTTTCAATATGATTTCGTTGAATTATATGTCAAGATTTAGCACTGACAGTTTTCTTAAGGTCATTTCTTTAAATTTATAAACAAGAATTTAGTAATGACAGCTTCCTCAAAGTGATTTCTTTATATTATATTTTAAAATTTAATTATGACAGATAAGTTTATTTATTTATTTATTTATTTACAGTGGCAGATTATGAACAATTACAGAAGAGAACAAGTATAAAGAAGGAGAAATAAGCACATAATACAACTACAAAAAAGCTGAAACAGAGCCCGTTAATCCAACATACATTTATAGCCATCCAGAAACGCTCGGCTAGAAACGTCTTGCGCAGTGTAGAGCAAAGATTCTCAAAGTGGTCTATATCGACCCCCAGGGGTGTTCACGGCTGTGAAAAAATAATTTTGGGCTCCATGAGGTTTAAGAGAGTGTCAAAGGTAGTGGCTCTCCTTAAGCCAGATCGCGACTTTATTTTTAAAAGAAAATGTATAATAAATAAGAAACAAGATTGTACCTATTTAACAGATTTATTTACAAAATTCAAAAAGGTTAATTCGCAGTTACAAGAAGACAGCATAAATATAACGAAACAAAGACCATCAATTCAGCTTTTTTGCCAGAATTAAGCTAAAGAAGTATAATATTGGACGCGTCACTAATTTTTCCAGTTTCTCATTTTGGTACAGACATTCTACCATGAAGAGGACAATTTAACCATCGTTCTACACTTAAATACCCTCCCATCTGATTTTGCAACTAGGCTTGAGAATGCTTTGATTATAGAAATACCACATTGGCCAAGAAAATATATAGTCACATTGAAGAAAATAAATCTCATTTTGTAAGAGGAACCGACCGGAAAGGCGCTTACAAAGATCTTCAAGTAAAGTTTAGAAACGAGTCAGCAATTTTAGCTTTAAAATTTCATACTTGTTATTTATCTCGAATTATGAATATTGTGAGAAACATTTTAATTTCTTTTCCTAGTGAAAAATGTTCACCACCAATATAAAGGAAAAAAAAAAACAATGAGGTTACAAACACTGTAACACTAATCTCTACTAGAGGGGATTTGAGATTAAACTCGACAAGATTGATGCCAAATGTTGAAAATTTATTTTTGAAAGGGCAGATTCATCCTTACCATTATAAGCATTTTTTGCCGCTTTGTTATTTTATGTTACAGATATTTTATGTATTATTACATTGTAAGTTAAAATTAGTATGTTTTTCTCAAGTTTTAAACGCTATACTTCCCTACAGTTAAAAATTTAAAGCTCTATACCAGCTTTCAAAAAGATATTTAAGGTAATAAATGTGTAAAAATTTTATATTGAAAGCAGGGGTTTATTCAAACACAAAAACATGCCAAGGGATCTAGGAGGCAAAATGTTTGGAATCTCTGGTGTAGAAGATGTGTGGATTCTGTGACCTTTCCAAAGCTGCACAGAGTGCATATCGGAGAAAGAACAGCTTTGAATCCATAAAGAAAGTTTCGCAGGCAGTCTTGAGGTATTTTTGAGCACGTGCTTTGATAGAACTTTTAATAAGATTTTTAATTGAATAGAAAGACATTGGACAAAAAATTTTCTGCGTTATTAAAGAACCCTTTTTAGACAGGAATTCGGCTTTCTCGTTACTTTGAAATCCACAGTGGGCAGGTACCCACTGGAGGACTATAGCTTTCTCAAGTTAAAAGTTATGATGGTTAAGTAACAGGTAAAATTTTGTGAGCAGTATAAAAAAATGCAATTGTTTCATCTGTCATTAACATTTAAAAGCTATATTTTAAATTATGATATACCAAAAAAAAAAGAAATTATTCTGTCTGTTGTTACTTATTATTAATGCCTTTTATGATAGAAGTGGAGTTACTTGCTTTTTATTCTCTTTTTATAAAAAAAAACTCTTTCTGATAAAACACGTAATGGCAGAGAGGTAAGGCAAAAAATTTTATCGTTAATTTGTAATCAATTGATTTGATATACTTAAAAATCCTGGAAGTATACCAGCGACTTGAATCATTGTCGTTAGATTCTGTATTCGTGAATTCAGTTACTGATCGCTTTTCAAATTATCACTCAAACTAGTTTACAGTTGCAGCTCAGGTGCATACTCGGCATCTGAGCTGCAAAGTGTGAGGTAAAAGTGTCAGTTAACCATGTTTCTAAATAAAGAAGACCTTTATAAAAAAAAACTTCTATTGAAAAGTTCTTTAACCCTAAGTAATTAAAAACATTCGTCTAAAATTTACCCTCCCCTGAAGACTCAGAATCTGTGCATTCTGTCCATCTAAGAAACGCAGAATGGCAAAGTACATATGCAACATGACTAATTGTGGAGAACAAACTTTTAACATTTGCTAAGAGTACAAACACTAATTTTTATAACCCCTTTTAACTGAAATATATAGCTCTCTCTTAGGATATACTAATATGAAAACCAATAAATTAAATATAAAACTATTTATGCTTTGAATTCGTAGTTTATGAGTCAAATAATTTGTTAAATTTAAGCTTAGTTTTGTAATGTTTTTATACTTAACAAACTAACGGAAGCCTTTAAGAGAAACATTTTTTCTTTCCGAGAGTTGAATATATTATAGATCATGAGGGGGGTGTTCACTTTTTTGGGGGGCTTTTGAGTGCATATTTTTTTTCCTTTTTCACAGTTTCTTCTAATTTATAACTATTATTTGTTGAAGGTGTTTTAAAACAAGGAATTTTAAAATACATATAAATGAAAAGAATTAGTAAGAGGAATATTTAGTATTTAATGACTTACGAGTAAACGCACTGCCAATTATCCAAATTACATTATTTATTGCATGAATGGAAACATATATATATTATAAAACACAAATTCTTTAGAAAAAGAAAAGTATGCAAATATTATTAATAGAATCCCAAAAACAGGAAATCCTAATTCAAAATCATAATGGCTAACAGAACAATAAAAATAACAAATTTATGAAATTAATTTAAAAAATTCAAAATTAACCAAGTGTTTCTTGAACTTAGGACTAAAAAACGAAGTTAAACTAATTTGGTGGTACCTACCTTCTCCATATTAGAGCTTGGTAAGCTAAAATAAAAGCATCCAAATTCATAAAAATCTCAAAAACGTAGGAATTAAAGTTTCAAAAAAATTAGGATATTCGCCACGGTAATTTGAAAAATGTTAAGATACGGGGAAAAAACATATTAAAACACCGAAATTGCTAAGTACATATATATAATATAACTTAAATACCAAAAACCAACAAAAAATCCCTAGAAAAATTAGAAATTATACATAATTAAATTTTTAAAAGGATCATGTTGAATGAAGAAGGCGGTGTGATTTTAAATTGACAAGCTGCTGAAGTAATAATTTAGAGTACAAAAGAATTTTGTTGAGTAAACTGTTCAAAAATTTGTCTTCTATGGTGTAGTTATCAATTTTAATTATGTTTTGGTTTCATACTAATTTTCCATGTTACAATTCCCTTTGATATAAGCTTAAAAATGGAATTGATGTGAAGTATAAGATGTTTTAAAAAAATGACAAAGATTGATTTAAACGTTTTTATAATCTATTTTAATTCTAAACAAAATTACAAAAACTACACAAAAGCATACAATTAACTGTCAAATTATTTGTTTTGATACTTTTTATAAAAATATTCCTGATACGTTTTAATGTGGAAAGGACTAAGAAAGGCAATCTTTTAGTACTAAACCAAAACTATTTTTTCTGGTATTTACTTCGTTACGGTAACTAGAACAAAAAGATTGATAATAATAACAAATGATTACATACATCATGTGAATCAGTGCGAGACACTGATAAAAAGAATATTTGCTATGGCAGATATAGGCACAATCTATACCCATTCTCTTTCAGTTGATCATAATAAATATCCCCTACTGTGAACCGTTGATGGAGCAACAAAAAATGTGACGGCAGTGCTGGTTTTTCCTACACTTCAGAACCAAGGCTTTCAAAATGCTCAAGCGGATTAGCTAAACTGAATCAAACTGCTTGCAAAAATGGCTTGGGCCACGGAATGTGTTATCAAAAAAAAATCAAAAAAAAGGAAATATTGAAAGAATAAAACTGAAGCTCTACTTCAATTATTGCTGCAGCGCAGCATGGAGTTCCGAATGTGTGACGTAACTTTAAAGTAATGGTTTGTTAAATACAATTGTTGACATCCATTTCTTAATCGTATTCGACTACGTTCGGAACCATGATTTTGAAAAGGCGTATAAATTAATCATTTTTTTTTTATATTTAGTGTCATTTGAATTGCAATAAACATATAAAATTGCCCTATTGGGGTTCACCCATATGATGGCCTGTTTTTTAAAGCATTTATAGGGAATTCTTTGGACTACCAGTAAAAAGATAAAACTGTAAGATTTCATAATTTATTTATATGTATTTTAAGAGTATGTATAAAAATGTTTAGCCAAAAGTATCCAATAGAACGTGAGTTACAGCGCACTGAACACACCCGTCTAGAAAAACTGGACGCTTACTTTCTCCACGAGTCCGGCTTATTGGCTTATCTGAAATAAAACAAAATTTAAAAGCGTTTTAATCTGCACAGAAGGAACTATACTCAATTGAAAACATCAACACTTGGTTTTTTTGGTAGAGACCTGAAGAAAATGTTTCGAATTTCATGGGTTTTTTGTTATAAAAAATAGAAATATTTTGAATTTTGAAATGTTCGTAGTTCATTTGGTTTGTATATATGTGCTAAGTCTACCCTATAAATTTGAAGTCATTAGATCAAACCGTTCCTGCGATATGATGGAGAAAAGTTTGAAAAATACAGTTTTGAGAAAAACGCGTTTAAAGTTTCCAAATCCGATTAAAACAATGAAAATCTTGACTTACCCTTAGTCGGCGATGCATAATGGGAAAGACTAAAATATGTTCGACGAAATATTCTCAATAACTATAGATATTTACTCATAAACCTCTACAAATTTGTCTATACTTGTTTGAACGTATATTTGCATGGAAGGGTCAAATGTATAAAGCCGACTGTACACAATTGGCCCAACCTTCGATTGCCAACTCAGCGCTCCGAACAGCTTCTCTTTTAACACTTGCTTCTTTATAACGACTTCGAATTTTGAAAAATCACTATTCTACCGTAATCTAAACATGTTAAAAAAGCAATTTATGGATAAACATTTTTTTGATTTTTAAGCCTATCACATGGGTGGACGCCCTTAAGAATATTACAACAATAAAAAACTACTTAAATGTAATTTTTTGGTAAAAATAAAAAAAGAATGACAGGTTTTCAAAAAATTATCTTTCTATGGAAAATGCTTTTCTAATAATAATATTTTGCTCATATATAGCTAAGTCTAGTTTACAGAGCTTGAACTAGAATTTTTATGAAATTCACAATTTTTTCAAGGTTACGGTAAATATAACTGGTGATTTTTGTTAAAATTTCTCTGTTTTGATGAACTAAAATATGAATAAATCCTTTTCTAAGTAATAAATTTCAAAGCCTCTAGTTCAAGATCTGTATAGAAGTCTTTGCTATATACAGGCAAAATATTATTATTATAGAAGCATTTTACATAAAAGGAAAATGTTTCCGAAATCGAGCAATCTTTCTTCATCTTTTCCTAAAAAAATGCATTTAATGGTTTTTTTCTGTAGTAATACTCTTAAAACATACATGCATATATTCTAATTCAGGTGATGCAACACATACAAAAAAATATTCATTTCTACGGTTTTTTCAAAAACACGTTCCAAACGTTGTCGGATACCTTAAATGACAATAAGAAGGAAAGTCTAAAATGTCTAAAATAAAATTGTGTGTGAAGTAATGAATTACGGGAAAATTAAGAGGTTTTCTTAAAAAATCACATAATAACCAATAGGCAATGAAATTTTAATAGAAATGAAATCTTGTTTTAAAATAAATTCGAAATATAATTAATATTTTTGAAAAATATGCGAAATAAATAACATGAAGTCTAAAAATATATCTAAAATAGATTTCTAGAGAATACTAAGCAAATTTGTTTTATATTAGGTTGGTGCGTATCAAATGACGGATTTTTAAATGAACATATAAAACTGAATATATTTTTCCAGGAAGCTGATTATTTTATCAAAATATGTACTATTTGCTTCCATACATCTTTTTCTAACAAATTGCAATGCTTAGATGTCTGTCTTGAAGAAATTCTGAACCTTAGAATCAATAAATTCTGTAATGGACTTTTTCAGATTATCTTCATTTTCTTATGTTTGGATCATAAAGACTGTTCTAAATGATTAAAAAACGAAAATCGATTGGCCAAAGAAAGATCCATTAAATATGCTACATGCTGCAAAATTTCATATTTTAACTCACTTAATTTTGACATCATTTTGTACGACTTTTCCGGGCCAGCTTGTCGTGAAGAAGTATTGGGTAATGCCGATTAACAAGTGATGGGCGGATAATTTTCAGTTTTTCAGTTCTTGTACTGGCAGCATAACAGAAAAAGTGGGATTCTCTTTGGATATAATATACTAGAGCATATTTTTTGTAGGGAAAAATCACCAGACAAAAATGTTTCAAACCAGCACTGCATTTTTCGCTAGTTTAACATTATGCTCTTTTAATGCCTGGTTTATATCACGTGTAGCTTTTGCAGCATTATTACCAAGTTTATACTCACAGAAAAAATACGCGAATATCAACTGAATTCGTTTATCCTTTCGAAATTCAAAAGAAATGACAAAATGAAACACTTTTGAGAAAATCTACCTTGTTAAAATGGTACTCTGACAATGGACATTACGACTATAAACGTAATTATGCCAGAAAACAATGACATAACGAAAAATGAAGTCAAACATTAACGTGTCGTCGACATCCAAAAACAACTTAAAAGCCTGAAAGATACAAACATCTCAATATATTTTACATTTGTCCACGGACACACGGGTGTTCTTGGAAATGAGCGGGTCGATTGACTTCTAAAAGCTGCAACCAAGCGCGAAATTGACATTTGCCTTTAATATTCTTAAATCATTTTACTTAAAGATCTCGAAAGAAAGAATGGTGAAGTCTTGGAACCAAAAGAATACATCGTTTCAAATAAAGGGAGTTTAACAAAGCAATTTTTCCAACCATTAATTAGAGACTGCCATGCCCCATCTCTCATTTTTATTCTAATTATAAAATAACACAATTTCTCCTTGGTCATGATAACTTTAAAAGCTGCTTGAAAAAATTTCATTCAGTTCTGTCATCTTTATGTGAATGTAATATTGGTGGCGAGGAAAATGTTGAACATGTGCTCCTTCAGTGTTTCAAGAATGGCAGAGAAACATCCTAAGACTGGCTTTCAAGGGACTTAATATAAATTGACCTCCGAATTTTTACCAACGTCTTTCTACCAGAAACACTTAAAAAAAAGTTTTATAAAATTGTTGTAAATATTTGTAATTCTTCATAACCTAAAAATTTTTTCCCATCTTTCATTTGTAATGTGTGATTAATACTTACTTCTGTGAGCCTCGTGTGATACATTGTGGTGCACGGGTTTTTTAAATTATTTTCAATAAAGAAAAAAAAACATTCACATGCAAAGGAAAGCCAACATTCCACACACTCATATTACATGGGATAAATTTTCAGTACAGATAGTTATGAATATTTTTAAATATAAGTTTAAATGTAAAAAAAGAAATTGTTATTTTTTTTTATCAGGTTTGGTGCTTAAATTTTAAGTGCATATCTGATCTATGTCATAATTTTGAATTCTAAAAATTTCCAATGCTAATCAGAGAGGTCAAATGTGTATGTATTTCCCTGTAAATATTACATCTCTACCCTGATTGCAAAACGTTATTGATAGGTTTAAGCTTATCATTGTACACACAATAGTGCTCAATCAAATCTATTTACGTAGTCCAAAATAATGTCATTTATTCTTATGAATCTTGCAAATCTCCACAGCCTTCTATGAAAAGGAAAATTTCAAAACACGTGTTGAAATCGCTGTGATTTCTATCTTTTGGCATTCAATTCTGAGGCGAAAATTGGGGAAAGAACAAGACCCGAAAATATAGGTCAAAGTCTTCTTAATTGGATAGAAGTGTTTGAGGAGGAAACTAATGGAGAGTTGTCAAAATGTTAAGTGTCACGTGTAATGCTGCACGGAAATTCAATGTCACTATTTATGGCCCTTTGACACTACTCTTACCGTAAAATCCGGGCTATAACGCGCACTTTTAACACAAAACATAGGTTTGATTTTTACGGGGGCGTGCTATATGTCGGGCATAAAAATTATAGTTTAAAAAATTAAAAAATAAATGAGCGTAAGAAAAAATTATGTTTCTGTAAGTATCAAAACAGTGTTTATTTAAAATGAATGACATACCTATTTATGAGCTTTTATTATTCGATAACATGAGAAGTTTGAATCATTAAACCAGCAGATTTTAAAACTGGAAAATTATTTCTTTTGCCTAATAGAACCAATGAAAATAGGGTTTGCGAAATTTGATTGCGAAGGGCTGAGGTTGCGCATTTACCGAGGGGGGGGGGTAAAAATTAAATGTACTTCCGTTCTAGAAATTTAAATCCTGTACTTTTTTAATCAAAAGGCAGAATTTCTGAGAAATGTTTACAATCATTAAAATCTTGATAGGACTTAGATAAAAAAAACTTAAAAAAACAGTATATTGTCATACAAAATAATGATAAACCCAGTGAAGCGGCCGGGCAATGGCTAGTGCACACATGCATACATATATACATATAGGGTGTTGCTGAATTCTGGAAAAGACACTACTATTTTAACACTATTATTGTTTTAATACTTATTCACTCAACAATATTTTGACTTATATTCGTTTCTATAAAATTCCTTTGAATTCTATAATATATTCTGTGTAATTTTTCACGTGTAAAAGAGAGAACAACTGATTGTGTGTCGAGGCTTTTCATCTAAATTTATATTTCTTTTTAACACGTTGATTTAGAATGACACTTAAAACTTAGTCCACTTGAGATGAAATTATTAATCAGGTTTAACATTTTGACATTTAATTGATATCGTTAAGAATGTTGAGTCGTGAGTGCTTAAAGTTGTGTAAATAATATATATCTGGATGTGAAATAGTTTAGTATTAATTTGTGTTGCATTTATTCTATGCTAAAATTGTAATATTCTCAAACAATGCCGTTCCTTATATTATAATGGCGATTCAATGGAAACTAAGTGAAATCTTCGCAATTGAGCCAAGTTGGCATAATTTTTGGCGAGTTCTGGATATGGATGCTTCTGGATATTTCAGTAGAAATCTACTAACATCGCGATCTAGGACGTAAGCGGAATTTTCGAGAAAAGAGATGATTAAAAAAGAGATGAAGATTAAAAAAAATTAGGCTGCTACTTATATCGAAATACTTGAGAAAAAGAAATGACTTTTTTTATGAACTTAAAGGATTGTAGTTCTTAAAGTATACTATTTTTTCAAAATCTTGGGATAATACCTCAAATTTCTTCAAAACGTAAGAATATTTGCTAGGTCGAAAAAAGGGGTGCGCCTTATATTGCGAATATATCTTAAAATTACAAAATGCAGCTTGAAAGTATAGGTATGCGTTACACGCCGATGCGGTCTATATGTCCGATTTTATGGTACTTTCAAACAAATAGAAGAAATTCTTACTCTGTGTTTCACTATAATCACTCGAATTAGTGTTTTGATTCTGACATACTTTAGAACAAAAAAAAGTATTTTTAAAACAAACATAATTCAACGTAAAATTAGATTTTGTTTTTGTAATGAATATGACATGTAAAACTCTAATAAGAGATTATACCATTTTACTTTTTTTAACTCCTAAGCTGTGAGGATTGCCATATCTTGTGCATCATGATGTCCACATTAAAGACAAGCATAATTGTTTGTCAATTTTTAAAATAACAATGCCCTCTTATTTTTATTTAAATTAACATTTTTTAAAGATGTAATTGTATATTTAAATTTTAAATTACACATTTAAACCTCCGTAAGTCGCCCACTATTGAATCGTATGCAACATTCTATTTGACGTGGCATGTTTTACACAACATGATTTAGCAGCTGCTGAAGATGAGGTGTTTTCAGTAGCATATTTCCGATATACACCCGTCTTCACGAGGCATCCCATACTTTTTCAATGGGATTTAGACTTGTAGAATATACTAGTCATGCAAATCGATGAATACACTTACTAGCTAGGCATTTCTCAAGATATTGTTATAATCAATTTTGCATAATAATTATCAAATATTTTTAAATTTATAGCCATAATTAAATTTATAAAATACCAGCAATTTTTCCTTGTTTTTGATCTTGCATTAGAATTATTTAATAACATTAAAGAACTGTCCAATGTTTTAAAAAAATTAGGTTAAATTCTTATGGCAGAAAAGCACTTTCTCTACTTTTATTGTTTTAAAAAAATTGTAGACATGAAGTAATTTTTTGGCTTGCAAAATTTAAATATTAACGTATTTTTTTAATTTTAGAAGTAATTGATTAGAAAAAAATATATAAGAAGTTAATTACATTACTCAAAATTTCCCTCATTAAATTTTTAAAAAGATTAAGTTTAATTCTTATTGTAGAAAACACTGTATTGTACTTTTTTTTCTAAGAAAAATTGTAAAAAATGTAGATTACATTAGCTACATCAATCATTTCCCTTCGTCCCCTTATAAAATGTAAGTAAAAATTTGCTTATTTATAGAGAATATGTTAACTTCATAATTCTTTTTATCATAATCCTTTTTTTTTCCTTCTTTTTGCTGATTTACCCATTTTTGAAAGAAACGTATGAGCTAAATTATGTTATATACACGGCGTTTCAGGAAACTTACCGCTTCGTTCTACTGCAACCACAGTAGTAGTTTTGAAATTCAACACTTGCACACACATGTCTTTAGTTGATAGCTAGTCCAGTGACGCTATTATAGCCATTTTGTGTTTTTTTTTTCAAACGTGTTAGGGAGAGCTCAAAATGTTTAAAACGATTCCATTTTTTGTGGTTAATGATGGTTTGGTAGAAAATGTGAATGAGAAACTTCGTGAAAACAAACGATTCACATGAAGATTGCTTTGTAATGTTTCCACAAATTTATATTAACAATTTTATACTGCTACATTTTAGACAAATTGTTACATGTAACGGTGGGATCCCGATCCTGTTTAAACCAACAGCTCCAACTTCGATTGAACCGTCTTCCACCGTGCAACGCTTGTCATTACTCGTACTTTGTGTACCATCTGAAACATTTTATTCTACAATTTTAAATTTGTTCTTCAAATTTTCAACACGTAAAAAGCATTACTAAATTAATTTAACTTTCATAATGACGGAAATGGGTTACAAATACTTTACTTTATATAAAGCCTTTTGCGATCCCCTAACATTGTTCATGCACCAACACATTCTTTTTAATTTTCTACAGATCCCTTCAGAAGTAAAAGGACCCCCAAGGAATATGTAGGAACCACTTTGGGAACCTCTGCTCTAGTGAGACTTAATCAAAATTTCGTTCGACGAATTTAAATCCAAAAAAGAAAATTCATGTAGTTAACGCTGTAGTTGGTACGCTTTACACAAAAATTTTTAATTTAATGGTTTTCATAATTTTTTTGTTTTTTTCCTATGTGAATGCATGATGTAAAACAGATATTGTGCTCAAAATTTCATAAAAAACTAACCATTTAATTATTAAGGGAAAAACTTGATATTTATGAAGTGATTTTAAAATGCTACTCCTGCTACAAAAATTAATGTACATATGTGAAATTTGATTTAAAAGTGCATCAAACTATGTATAACAAAAGTTGGCATGGGTTTTGCGATAACATGATTTGTATTCGTACGATACTTCTTTTTGTGAATTCTTATTGAAACTTCCTTAAAATATGTGTAAACTCTAAATTCAATTTTTTTTAAAAAAAATAAGTATTGCTTTGATTGAAAAATGCATGCCACCTTTTACTTCATGTACTATTAGCTACAAGTGAAAAAAATTCCAAGTTTTAAGCACAATAGAAAAAAAAAACCTTTGTATTTTAAATGAAGTAAAACTCTATTTATTTTACTCTTCCGAGATAGGTTAGTTTAATGTTTTAATGCTAGATAATGTTTTTTTTTAAAGTATAATTTTCATAAAATGTCAAACATAAATGAGAACAATTTACAAAAAAGTTATTCATGTGTCTATTGTGTGTTGTGTTAAAAAAACCTGCTTGGCGAGATTTGCGTCAGTGAAACGGAAAAGTCCCCCCCCCCCATTTGTTTTTATTTTTATTTCTTTAATGTAGTGAAAGGGAAAAATGCCTTTCCAGCATTTTAATACACATTGAAAATCGCCAAAAAGATAAAATTCTTTACTTACTGATAACACATAAAATTGATTTGGGTTACGTGCTTTGATTCTGGTAAAGCTTGTATGAAAGGATTGGTTATCGCGAAAGTAAGGCGAACCCAGATGCGGGCACTTTCGTTCATCAAAGCTGTGAGAAGAAAACAGAAAGCTAAACAAAATCCTTCTTAGCTTATTATGTTAACGTATCATCTCTGCAGAATCCCCACTAGAAGTAATATCTTTTTTAATCTTAAATATACACAGATGTATCAATTTTGAAAAGACATTACGTATTGGAAGATAGGTAATGATTATGAGACCGTTATTAAAGAATATTTTGGGTCTGAAAATGTCCGTGTGTTGTGTCTGGGAATAGGAGATAAAAGTTTTAAAGTAAAAAGTAATAAACGAGCTACACTAGATTATTTACTTTAAAGTATTGTGTAATAATTAATTCTAAACATTCTCATATATGTTAATTCATTTCTTCTTAATGAAATATCACTTATGCACAACTTTATATAATACTTTGAAAGCTTGATCTTCTATCATTTATTTCTGATTTTATACTTTTTTTCTTCATAATATCATATTAGTTTATGACTTCGTAAATGCCTTAAATTGGCATTTTAGTTATTAGTCTGAATTGAATTTTGTTCTGCTAATCCCCATCTTTATTTATTTATTTTTATTACATGGAATCTTTACTTAAATTAACAATTACTTTTTTCATATAATTAAGATACATATAAATACATTATGCATGAACAATTTATATATATTAACACATATTTTCTTTATATAACAATTACGCAAAATAGTAACACATTTTATAATAAAAAGCCAAGCAAACAATTTCAAGATTATACTTCCTTTCTAAAAATAGAATATGACAACAGTGGAATCTTCTATCATTTCACAATATTTCATAAAAAATTAGTATTAAATATTATGGAAATTACATTCTCCTTCATTCTTACTTCAAAAATAAGATCATCTACTTAAAGACCAAGAAATGGAAAAATTTCTCATTTTCAATCTGTTTAATATTACACTACACTACCTTTAACCCTGAACACAACATTACACAATCAACAAATGAATGAGAAAAATATAGCATATTTTTCTATTACGAAGCGTGTCTGGAAAAGAAGTACTTTTTCATTCTACTACAACCGCGGCTCTAGTATCGGAATTCAACAATTCCGCCCACGTGTCACTGGTGGATTGTCAATACAGTGAAGCCATTACAGTCACAACGTGTTGTTTTACATATGTTAACAAACGTTCAAAATGTTTAAGACAATCCCTTATCCCACCAACTGCGAAGTGAGCTCTGTAATCCGTTTTTGAACGCAAGAAATGTTAACCCAGCTGAAATTGATCGTCATCTTGTAGAGATTTATGGAGAAAATGTAATAAGTGATGGAACGGTGAGAAAGTGAGTTCGACAATCCAATGATGGGGAAGCACCAATGCTCACAACGATGCACGGAATAAGCAATCTTCCGTTGTTGTTGTTACTTATTCCACCTGTCTGACGTAGTCAGATCAAGGCCCCTGTTGTTTAGCCTAAGCTTTGTGCCCCCATGAAGGTGACAGTACAATTTTGCTCGGTACAACACGATAGATGTCGACACCATTCGGATCCACTTATTTAACGAGCACGTACTCCGTGTGTACTCGAAGGTATTTGGTGACATCGGGCTTCGAACTCAGGCCTTCCGGTCTGGAGTCCGATGCTCTAACCATTAGGCTACCCACGGCCTCAAGCAATCTTCTGTTGTTAATGATGGTTTGGTTGAAAAAGTGAATAAGAAAATTCGGGAAAGCAAACGGATCATAATAAGATTGCTTTGCGATGAGTTTCTACAAAGAGCTTTTCAGCAATGTCTGTCCACACTAGCGGTATCCTTTTTCGAAGATGGTATAGACAAATCGGTTTATGGATATGATAAAAGGCTGAACAATGGTGGTAAGTATGTAGAAACAAAGTTTCCTATATGAACAAAAATGTAAAAATAGAATTTGTTTTAAAAAGGAATTTTTAAGTGAGATTTTCAAAAACGGTGCTGTGTTTCCGTAAATACCTCATAATATATTTAGTCTCACACACCAATCCACAGCCTATCAGAAATATTAAAAAAATCTAATCTCACTTTGACTAAATATCAGTCCATACATCCAAAACCCTGCAGTTCCGACAAAGATCTAATTTAATTTTAATCAGTGCTTATAAGTCAATATGTCGGTTATCTATATAATTTACAGATCAAATGTGCAATGTGAGAAGCTAATCAATTTTCCACATTTTGACGGATTAACTTAATTAGTCTAAGAACTGTTTAGTATACAGTAGAACGTTATTTATCCGAATCAAATGGGACCGAACACCGTTCGGAAATGCGATTGTTCGGATAACCAAAAACCGAATATGATCCACGCAGTGTATGACACTGGACACTATACAGATATTGAAAATCATCACATGCGGGAAACGTGCTTGAAGAAAAAGCCAAATAGGTGCAAAATGTCCCAATCTTACCTTGATTGTGGAAAATAACCACTTATTTTTCTCTGTACCATTGTACACCTTCCTTTTTTCATTGCAAGGTCTCTGATTCTCTTCAGCAGTAGTAGTTGAGTACGACAGCACTCTGATTGTTGTTCGTACCACTCCACAGCTGTCTCTAACGCAGAAAAAGGGGGCGGGGATATCTCGCACGGAAGTCCCTATCTCGTCATTATTTAGCATTTGAAATCCACAGTCTTCTTCATCACATGCCATCAGGTTTCTACATCAACAAAACTCATCAAAAGAGCACGTATACATCCCCTCACTTGGAAACAATCTGATCTAATATTCCGCGCAGATGTTTACCACAACTGAAATTCTCCAAATATCCCTCATCTTGGGTTTTCCCGTCACTTTTGGCGTCACCGGAAACAAATGTTGAGCACTGCACTGTTCGAAAACGAATCCGGACTTTGGTTCAGATATTTGACATTTCGGATAATAAACGATGTTCTACTGTATATATATTTCCGTTTTTTTTTTGTCAGTCTTTAAGAAGTGAAGTTAGGAGAATGGATTTCCGACTCAGGTGTCACTCTCGTCATTGTTGTTGCTGTTGTGAATTCCACTTGTTTGACTGTGTCGAATGGTGACCCACGAAACTCATCAAGGCAATGGGCTAAATACATGGATGTTTTTATCTGTAGCTATGAGCAACATTCAGGTGACGATACCATTTGGCTCATTTCCACCCCAATTTTAGAGAGAATACGCTGGAGTTGCTCAGGGTCTTCCCACCTCTCTTAATCTGCATTTAACTTCACGAGAGCACCGTCCTTGTCACTTGACAGTGGTTCAAAATTACAAGGCCCTTCACCAATTGTCCTAGGGTTCCTTTAATATGACAATAATTTATATTCACCCACTCACTCCACATATGTATAGGATGTGTGTATATACGTTTATATATATATATATAATGAAACTGGAATGTATATACATCTTGCTTACTAAAAGAACCTACCATCAAATGAAACTATATCACAACAAATAATTTTTTCTGAAGTTATTTATACATTTGAAAACAATTAGGCATACGTTTTTAGTAATCAGCATCTCGAAAAGATAAATGTGTTTAGATCTAAGAGCAAACATCTCTTTAGTCTTTTACACAGTACTATATGTTCAAAGAAATGAATACTAAAATAAACCTGTTCTCGCTGTTGACATGTTTTTGTATTACATTTCCTTTAAACATTTTCCTGTAAATCGTCTACTGTCAGTCTTTTATTGTTGTTTTTGCAAAAATAGTTTGATTGATTCTTTTAAATATAAATGTTATCGGCAATAATTATCATTTACGAGGATAAACAGAATTAAAGAGTGCTAAAGGAAGGAAATGAAGTTATTTTGACATTAGAAGTGAAGAAATTCGAAAAAATGTATACTTATTATAGTATGTATTTAGGAAAACCCTACTTTCAGGAGCTAGTGATTAATTTGTAGTTGATTATAAGTAACACGCGAGGATTCTAAAATTCATAATCTTTTTTATAAATGTTTATAATAATTGCCACGAACAGCTATTTAATATGCTTGCTTTTTCTAAATATATACATAATTAATTATTAATGTATCACTCTTTAGTAACTCGAATGATTTGGGTGATTCACCATGCGTTACTTATACAACTTTGGATCTTCGTTATAGAACTAAATATTGCTTTGGCAGTATCTCCATCATTTTGTAGTTTTCAGTAATACCCCGAACTTACGCGATAGGCGGGACTGAGGGATAACCACGTAAGTTTGTGCTTCTCAAATTTTCAATATTCACGACCCAATATTCTATCATGATTTTCATCGCGCCCCCCTTCATACTATAACTGCGTATCGAAATCAATAATACTATTCTTTGACGCTGAAGCTACAATACGACTTTAACCCCTTAATTGACACCGGCGTGTATAAACGTTTTGCTCAGCCCAAACATTAGTTTTCTGGACGTATATATACGTCTTCCCGAAGAACGATTATTTCTCTGCAATGCTATTCCTAAAATTATTCCGGAGGAATTGGAATGCAATAAAATGACCTTGACAGTGTGTTTGCTAAAAAAATTATTTATTTTATAGGATATTTGCTCCTCCCCCCCTCTTTAAAAAACACATTCAAAGGAGTCGTGAATGTATTTTTACGAGCGTTTGTTCAAACTTGTGCTTTTCACGATTTCGTCGTGAAAAGCACAAGTGAAATAATTCTCGAAATACTCATTATACAGTATCAAATTTCACAGTTCCTGAGCTAATTTCGGGATGAGCCAGGATGGTACGTTTTGCTTGCCCGAGCTTAGCTCGGGAAAAATCACAGGAAGTGTTTTTCCTAGCAAAAATCTCTAGCAAATCTCTTGCAATAATATCCAACAATTTAAAATAGCTTTCGAATTTCCAGATTTTTCCTTAAATTTCCTTTTTTCTAACGCTGAAGATGTTGGCTCAATAAGTTCCATTGAAATATTATCAACTTTACTCATAAGCTGATGTATTTGTAGAAAGTTATAGAGTGTCATTAAAAATTATATAGATTTCCACCAATTTGGCATCCGTACCATAGATTGCCGACCATTATAAGCCATGTTAAATGAAGGAGTACTTTCCCTGCGGTAAATGTTAAAAAGTGTTATAATTAAAATATTTTATATATGGAATAATTAATAAATTCAGGGAATTAATTTCTCAAAGTTTATTAAATTTTTGAAGAGTAAAATATGTAAATAATTGCAGTTTTATATTATATTTTGATCGATTTCTTAGTATATAATTTGCTCATTTTACACATTCTAAAAACACTACAAGCTTACTTTAAAATTAAAATAAATTGCTGGTGAAAATATAAGATAAATATAAAAATATGAACTTGCCGAGCAAGATATACAAAAATGATGATTAAAAATTTATAGATCATATTGCACCAATGGGTGAAATGATAGGAAATTATACTTTTTCATTGAAATAATACACTTGGTTATCAAAATAATGTAAACATGCATGAATACAACTGACATTTTTAATGAGCTTCCTAAGCATTAGAATATAATATTAGCTACAGGATTTTTTATATAAATAGAAATTTATATATTCTAGTTGTATGCTGCAGCTTTATTGAAGTTTTGTAAGTCTTTGATTTGTTTTCAAAATCATAAGATGTCAGACCTCTCAGGTATTCAAAGAGGCCAAATTGTAAGAGCTCGTCTAGCTGGAGCAAGTGTGACCGCAATGTCTCAACTTTTAAGCGTTTCTAGAGGTACGGTGTCTAAAGTCATAATAGCTTACACACATCGCGTCAAGACATGCTCGGCAAAGCAAAATAATATGATGTAAAGAGAAGCTCAGTGAAAGAGACAGAAGGGTATTGAAGCGGACTATATTCTCTAAAAAGCGATCAACTACAGCTTAAGTGATCTCAGAACTCAATTAGCATCTGCATTCTCCAGTGTCAAGTATTATAGTAAGAAGGCATCTTCACAAACAGAATATTTATGGCATAGCAGCAATTCCCAAGATACTTGTCACACATGTTAATGCCAAAC
Organism: Trichonephila clavata; assembly: GCA_019973975.1. Taxonomy (NCBI): domain Eukaryota; kingdom Metazoa; phylum Arthropoda; class Arachnida; order Araneae; family Nephilidae; genus Trichonephila; species Trichonephila clavata. Next base: position 217,604 of record BMAO01029275.1, read on the forward strand.
GTCTACAATGTTACCACACTCAGAAAACCTTATTGATAGAAAATTGGAAGAAAGAAATGTGATCTTATGAATCGTGTTTCATACTTTTCCCTACAACAGGACTGGTACACGTTTGAAAGGCACCTGCACATGATGATCTGTACATGATCACCTGTATGATCGTGAATTTGTCTTTTCAAATTTTGATACTGCAGGTGAATTTTTCATGATATGGATAGCAGTATCTGATCTTTTCTTCTGGACCAATCGTAACCATGCAAGAAAGGATCACTGGAGAGAATTAAAAAATAAATGTTAGCTGACCAAGTCCGTCCTAAGATGCAAACTTTCTTACCTCCAATAGACGAAATTTTTCCGGGAGAATATGCACATATCAATGCAATGGAGCTTGTTCATTCATAGCTTGATAAACAAGATGATGAAGTTAAACATCAATCTTGGCTCGCACAGTCTCCCGACCTCAATATAATTGAACCGTTATGGTATATTTTAGAGCGTTCAATAAGGAATCGATATCCTCTTACGGCATCTCTCCAAGAATTTCCAAGAATATATCCATGAAAAATTTCTCTAATCACTATTCAGCACTTGTATGAATCGATTCATTAGCGAATCCAAGCTTTAATACATGTCAACGATTATCCTATGCCATATTATAAATGAATTTTTTATAAATCTAAGATGTTTCCATTATTTTACTAACCACCTGTATAGGTTACTGTTTTCTGTAATTAAAATTTATTACTTTGATTGCAATGATTCATACTATTGGAAAAGAAAAGGGGAAAAAAAGGCAATAACAAATTCAAAAAATTGATACAAATCAAATGGCAAGGAGAAATTATCGGTTTGAAAATTATTGCAAGAGTTCCCTGACATCCCAAACGTACTTCCCATGAAAATCAAATATTGTTTTGTGAATGCTGTCAGAAATAATTAATGTTTTATGATCAAAGAGGAAGAAATCCTACATAAAACACTTGACGTTTAAAGTAAATTAAAAGGTCATATTCGACACAATGCGGAAAGTCTACAAATTGATAATTTTCGAAAGCAAACAAAAAATAGATGTTTACTTCAATCTACATAGAAATGCACAAGTATAAAATTGCTTTATGAGTCAAAGTTCAATGTATTGAATAACAACACAAGTAAAATAACAATATCAATTATAATAGCATGATGGAAAATATCAATGAATAAACGTTTTCATTTATATTGCATATGTCTAATTTACATTTTAATATATTAAAAAAAGACAATGGATAACGGACTCAAATAAATCCTGGGTTAAAACGTCCAAACCTACACACTACGTGACAGCTTTGAGATAATTATTCAAAACATTTTAATTCTTACAGGAACCAGGACATCATATGCATTCCAAAAATTGATTTTTGAATTTTAGTGTAAAAAATAGTGCATATTTTTCTAAATATATAAATGTTCAATACTTATATGTGCATTGATAAAATAACCCTAAAATGGGAAAAGGTAATTGATAAAAAATGTAAACAAACATTTACAAATGTATAGTTTTTTCACTTTTTCACACCAAAGCAATTTTTTTTTTTTTTTTTTTTTTTTTTTGCTTTCAGGTGCACTTTAAAAAAATCTATTTCACTATATGGTTCGAAATTTTTTAAACGTCTATACAGGATACCTGTGCGTATAGTGAAACTTTTTTTATTCGAAGTAGTATATAGCTTCTTTAAAAATAGTTTTATGTGTAAAAATGGGGGAAAAAATGAAAACTTTCAAAATTACGAAGTTTAATAAATTTTTTAAGGAAACTGTCTTAAAATATTACTAAAACAAATAGGTTTACTATATTTTGTGTATTGTTTTAAAATTGTGTGCAAAAAATATTTTACATATTTAAAAGATGCTTTTTTTGAAACATGGTACCTAAACACAAGCATGTATTATGAGATCTGAAAAATTAAGTTCAATTCAAATAAAACAGGAAACAAATGTTTTTAACTAAAATATAATTTTTGTATTTCTACAAAATGCTTAAATTATTTTATTAAGATAAAAAAATTAAGCTGTATTTAAAATTTCTAAAGATATATGTCCCATAAACAAAAAATCTTATTTTTGGCATTTTAATCTTTCGAGCATGTCCTGGTTGTTTTCCATGATACTGTGTAGGAAATAAAACTGACAGGTTTGCTGGCTCATATAGTTACCAAGCATAATACTTGCACTACATGGATAATATTACCGACTGGCACGTATTATGACATCGGCACAGTGGGCCCTAGCCCATAGCCTTGGTCTCCGAGGAGCTCGCCTTGTTCTGGACTCGGTCTCAATAAGACCATGATTTGAATTATTTTAATCGTTTAATGTTTCCCCCGGAAATATTCTCAGAAAAATTGTGAAATTCGTAGTTTTTGAAACATATCAACTGGCAAACAGTGCCACGTCTGCATTATTAAGTCATGCCCGTTGTCCTTGTCTAGGTCATCATTACTCTTTTAGTCGAAAAGTGATGTCAGTTGAGTCAGTTTGTGCCTTAGTTTGTGAGTTACACCCATTTATTTGTTATTTGTACGAGTATTTGACAGTATGAAGTTTGAGAAAAATAACGGGTATATATTAATATATTTATAACCTAAATAAAATATAATATTAACCTAAGTATTTGGTTTATTTACGTCACAGCAAAAAAAGAAAGCGTGTATATTGTTGTGACGGATCTATACGCGTCCTTCCACTAATCCTCTTGGAAATTCTTTTGAGCCAGCAATTTAACCAATCTTCTCCTAAAAGAAGAAAACGTGATATGGAAAATAAGTTTAATATATATATCCATTCTTCGCGAGTTTGAGAGTTAAGGAATTGTGAGTAGATTAGAAGTGAAGTGAATTGGCAGTGAAGTGTATACGTAAGCAAAAAGTAAGAAATCCGGAAGTTTATGTAACAAGAAAGTGATAAGATTAGCTAAACAGAAGCCTTAAAGTCAACCTGAATTAAATAGAAGACTGCATGAGTTCAGTTACTGTGACCTTAAATTAAGTTGATGTTTAGAGTGTTAAACTAATAGTGCGGTCATTAAATACGTAAGCTCTGTGTAAAGTAATAGTAAAGAAAAAGAGCTGCCGTATTGAACATATTCTCCCCAAACGCGAATCTCGTCTCTTTCTCTCTCTCTCTCTATTACTGAATTGAATTATCTTATTCATAGTGTTGTTTGTGTTTGAGTTGTTTATAGTGATAAATAAAATAATTGGTATCCATCCTGCCGTATGATCTTTTAGTTCCTTCCACACCTTTAGCTGGTTCACAGGGTAGAAGGGATTTAAACACGTTTCAAAGTTATTAAAAATATTGGTTGGTTCATTAGAGTCTAAATTCTGATGTTTGTGAGGGATGAGATTACATTCGACCTGTTTGAAGTTTTCCAATGGACTTCTTTCTTCCCTCTCTAAGGCCTCGGGATTGGTAGTGCTCAGTCTTTTTATTCTCGAGTTACATCCGGCTCGCGGGTGCAGTAGGGGGGCTTCTCACGGTATCAAAGGTTGCCGGGGCGATGACCAAAGACAAGACCCTGCAATATTTTAAGGTTGCACGTGTTCATAGGAATGAGTTTATCTTATCCACAAAAAGAAGGCAACTTTTCAACTGTGGGACGGGAAAATATTGCAAGAAGCGTGAAATTTTTTTATATATATTGTCTACTTTAAGGGCACGCAGGTGGGGTCTTCTTTTGCGTAGAGACCCAGAGCTCCAAGAAATCTTAAGACATCACTGACTATAACGACGAAGAAAACTTCGAAGTCAGGGTTGGCCAGCCTTGAATTATTTTGAGGCCCACATGATTCTTTACGACTTTACAAAATAGGTTATTTTGTGTAATATTTGTGTATTTAGTGTATTATTTTGTGTAATATTTGTGTTTTGTCACAAATAAATTCCATATTGTGTTTCTATTTTATTACGACGGTGTTTCTGTTTTTATGCATTCTTAGAAGTGGGTGTTATTGCTTTGCAGTGACCTCCCGTAATACCACGCTTGATCAAATCAAAATTAGAATCAGTAGATTAAAATTAAAAAAATAGATCAGAATCAAAAGCAGATTTTCATCACATTTATGTCAAAAAAGAAAAATTTTCCAGTTTGAGAGATCTAGTACAAAAAGTTGTGAGTGCTTTTGGATCAACTTACACCTCCGAATCTTTTTATTTTATTTTTTTTCTCGAAAATCAAATTTATCAAGTATAAATTGTTCTCAAGCTTAACGGACGATACTTTGTAGCACCAATTACGATGTACAAGTACATGCATTCAGATCGACTTACAAAAACTTAGAGAATAAGTTGAGAAACAAAGCTCACAAATTAAATAAATTAAACAGTACCTGATCTAATTGTATTATTTTTATTAATATTACTTTATCTATGTTTGTATGCATGATAAGAAAATAATAATAATTAATCTCATTATGTTCTAAATTTTCTCTCCAATAAACGTTTGTAATAGGTCCAAATCTGATAAAAAGATATATATTATAATAGGAAACCCGATGGATTATAATGTATCTTCGAAGTGGTTGGCAAGGTTATTTGGGTTGGCCACCCCTGTTCTAAGCTTTCGTGTTAGTGTGATAAGTAAAATCAGGCCATTGACTTCTATAAGAGAAATTCCGGTTGAACGATAAGTTATGTGTTTAAGTACTGATGGAAACTATATTGAAAAGAGAATTAGGGTACAAGCTTCCCTGTAAAAATAAAATTTTAAAAATACATACATGCTTTATTAAAAAAACGGGTTGCTTAAAAATCACGGCTTTTATGAAAGTTTATGTATTGTATTCATGAAGAATTATTACCAAAAGAAATAAAGAAAAGAACAACAAACATTTTTGTAACATAAAAACTTATGTTCCTTTATGTTTTACAAAAATATTTTTAAAATAATTTCCTTCTTTTTGATGGACCTAAAAAGTTTTTTTAAGTCATTTTCAAACCGATAAATCAAACTTTCTTTCGGATCGTTCAATTTTTATTACTTTTTCTTAAAGTTCCGTCAACCTAAAGTTCCACTAAAAAAGCCCTTTAAGAAATGTCACAACAATGGTTGGGTTTCTTTATATTTATGGCATCTTCCATTGAGAGAAAAAATACCAAAATAACCAACAATCTTGAGATACTACCAAAACTAAAACACGATGAGGAGAAGAGGTACTCAGATTTAATAAAAAGTCAGTGTAAATAAAAATAAGCAAACTGAAGGTCTAAATGTTGAGATATGAACAAAAGTAATAACTTTAAAAATGTTTCTTTTTTCATTTTTTTATTGTTATTTTTTCTCCTCTCATGTTATCGAAAGATATTTTGAGAAACATTCCAACGATAAAAAAAAATTTTAATCTTAGAAAAGAAAGAATGTTTATTGCTTTCCAAAGATTTCGCATTCTTATTAAAGGCGAAATTCCATTTAATTATTTCAGCTACCTTATATATGGATAAAATATTTTGCTGATAGCTTACCTTTGTTTGTGATGTATTGATGCTATAATAGTTAAAGATTTGATGATTCTTTTCTTTTCTTTTGCTATTTTCAATTACATAACTGGCAAGAAATAAACCTAGCTTATAATTTCTGCTTGAGAATCGTAAACTGTAGGAAATTCCATATAAATTTCTTTCATATATATATATATATATATATATATATATGTATATATGTCTCTCTCTCTCTACATAATTTAACAGTCTTTCAAAGGGATTTTATTTTTTGAATATTTTTGTTTCGCATTTTATCTTTTTCAAATTTCATTTTGTGAGCTATTTCTATAACATACCTTAGTTTCACCTAAAATGTCTCACATTATTTTGAACAATTTTAGTTTTGTTCTAATATTAACCTTTGGGCCATTATGAACGCGATCAGAGCGTTCATCTCTCTCAATCTATTCATCTACATTAGGGAAAGCACTGCACGCGTACACATCTGGATTTTACACTTTACAAGCACGTGTATAGCGTTCTAAAGTAGTTGTTTCTTTTACTAATAGATGACAGCACTAGCCTGAATGGAAAATATTCGAAAATAGTATTTCACGAGAATTAGCTTTTAGATGTGAAAAGATGTCAATTTTAGGCTTTCGAAAGCTAAGGCGAGTGATAAGTCAGGTGATTCTGAAAGGAATTTTTCTGATATTTTTTAAGATAAAAGTGATAATAGTGACAATGAATCTTTTTCTGTTATAAATTCAGAAAGTGAGGATTGATCAAATACACTGCCCTCCAAAAGTTAGGGAACAACATGTTTTTCGAAGCTCACCGTAAAAAAATGACAATAACAATAAAATGTAAAGTTTATATAAATGGTAAACACGAACTTCATACAAATTTCAATGGCTACCATTTTTGTTAATAAGAAAGAACAGATATATGAGTGAGAGAAAAATATGCATATATCAGGCTTTTGTAATTACGCGTGTAACTTTTGTTGACCCACTATTTATGTTAGCAGATTCGTTGACAATAGGCAGTGGGGTCTCATAATGTCTGAGAGAAGCCGTTTGAACGATTCGTGAAGGTGGAGGGTGGTCGGATGGATGGAAATGGGTTTCGCACAGGCTGATGCTGCTAGGCGCCTTAATGTGTCTCGTAGTGTGGTGCACCGTCTCTGGAATCAATATGAAACAGAAGCATCTGTGTCCAGAAGACATGTTCCACTCCAACCACGAGCTACAGCACCTGCAGGGGACCATTTTATCGCTCTTTCAGCCCGAAGGAGAAGAAGGATTTCTGTGCCGCAACTTTCTGCAGATCACTCTGTAGCATCAGGGAGAAGAATATCCGCTAGTACGGTGCGAAGGCGTCTTCACAATGCAGGTATCTATGCAAGGCGACCAGTTGTGTGTGTACCCCTCAACGGATGACAGAAAAGGGCCCGCTTAGCTTGGGCAACAGAACGCGTCTCCTGGACAAGACAGCGATGGGCTTCTGCCCTCTTTACAGACGAGTCCAGATTCATACTGGAGAACTAGAAGAGAACTCATCTAGAAGGAACGAAGCACCAGATATCATCAATCCAACACTGTTGAAAGACACAGCTACCGAGGTGGTGGAACAATGGTTTGGGTGGGGATTTCACTCGTTGGTCACACTTACCTGCATGTGTTCAAGGGAGGAACTCTGACTGGTGTGAGATATCGGAATGACAGCCTTGATCCATATATCCACCCGAATGCCAGTGCAAGTGACAATGACTTCATCCAGATGGATGCTAATGCACGACCTCACCAAGCTGTAATTTTTGAGGAATATCTTGAGGGTCTTGGTTTGGAGCGAATGGAATGGCCAGCTTGATCTCCAGATTTAAATCCGACAGAGCATCTTTGGGACTATCTTGGTAGACAGGTTGCTGCCTTAAGTCCTCTTCGCGGCTAAATGGCCGTTTTCAATTTTTGCCATGACCTCATCTCTGGGAGTTGTACCTTTAGTCACTTCAGAAACAATATTACTTTCTTCCACTTATCAATCGACCCGGTCTTGTGAATGTGACTCCACTTTAGGCCATGTTTAGCATTAAGATAAGTGACAACAAGCTTGGGAAATAATGCTATGTCGTATATATTCTGTTTATGAAGGTACCTTTGTAATAGCCCTACTTCCCGTCTACGCTGTGACCCGTCTAAAGGTGTGGAAGGAAGTGAAGCATTATTCGACATGATAATTTCCAATTATTTTATTTAGCACTTTAATCGAATCAAGCGCAATTCAATGCAACACTAAAATAGGATGTTCCAACTAGTCAACGGAGGGAAGGGACGAGAGTCACATTTGGAAGAGAATACATTTAATAAACCACTTTATAATAATAGTTTTTCTACCTCAATATTACTTAACACGGTAGATATGTAATTAATGGCCGCTTAACCACTTCAATACTTTAATTATGAAACGTAATAGGGGAAAAAAGAGGATACAATACTTGAACTGTAGGCAGTCTTCTAATTAAGGTTTAATTTATCAATATTAACTTCCAGCCTTTAGTCTCTCAGAAGGCCTTTCTAACCTTTTAAGGTATCTTCACTTGGAATCTCTCTTGTCACCTTTAGTTAACTAAAAGTCTAACCTTTTAATTTTTACTATCTATTTATCTTCACTTCTAACTCACTAACTCCTTTAACTTGCTAACTAGAACTACATATAATAAACTTAATTTGCATATCACGTCTTCTTCTTAGGAGAAGATTGAGGGATTTTGACAGCCCCAAAGATTTTCCTAGAGGGTTAGTTGAAGGACGTGTATAGATCCGTCACACCTACTTACTATAATCATTGACACTGCAGAATCCAGATGCTAATTGAGCTGTGAACACTTTTTCTGCAATTGTTCACATTTTAGACATTGCAATCCGCTTCAAAACCAGTCGGTCTCGTTTACTGAGCATCTGTTTACGTCCACCATTTTGCTTTGTCGAGCATGTCTTGATGCGATGTGTGTATGCTGTCATGACTTTAGACACCGTACCTTTAGAATCGTCTAAAAGTTGGGATGTTTCGGTCTAACTTGATCCAGCTAGACGGGCTTCTACAATTTGTCCTCTATGAAAATTTGAGGGGTCCGAAATTTTACACTTAAGGGAAAAAAATCAAGACATACAGAACTTCAATAAAGCCACAACATACAACCAGATATATACATTTCTACTTATAAAAAAATCCTGTAGCTAATATTGTACTCTAATGCTTCGGAAGTGTATTCGCAAATGCCACTTTTATTCTCTGGTGTTTACATTATTTTGCTAACCACCTGTAAAGGAATCCGGTTTTAAAAGCATTTAAGTAATCAATCCTAACATGTGTCATTATTCTAGAATTTTCATTCAATATGTTTATTTATATCTGTCATGCTTTAATATTCTTTCATACAATAAGAATAATTTAAAATTAAGTCTAAGAATTTTTCCATTATATTTTATTTCTTTATTTTAAACTATATTCTAAGAATTTACAAAAATAGGAAATCTACCTTTAAAAAAATAACTGCATTCTTGAATACGAATAAAAGAATATTTGGCTTTCGGTATTTTTTTATACACTGCAAAATAAATTTAAATATCTTTGGTAGATTTGCTCATAAAAAAGCTATTTTAGGAACAGATAATAATTTCATAAAATCCTGGAACATCTTTTGCGATTTTTCATTTAATTGGCTTATAAGGTAAAATACGTATTCCCAAATTAAAAAGGCTCTTTTGCGGAAAATTCCACTCGGGAAACTTGCTTGAAACTTAAATGGAAAAACATCAAGGCAAAATAATGCAAGTTATACGATGAACAGTGTACTTTATATTCAAACTTTTTAATGATATTTATAAAGAAAAAAAATATCTGAGAATATTTACTTGAACCATAATTGATTTTTAGAAGAAATTGGATTTGTAGCTCAATAACAAGATTGTTATTTAATCTGATGCTATAGACAATAAAGGAATTGTTTGTTAGACGCTTAGATGGTTTAAAAATGAAGTAGAATGTTTTTATTCTGATAGGAAAATTCAATTAATTTGTTTCACATTATTTTCTATTTTAATCGTGTTTTTAATACGCATATATATACACACACACGCACACACACACACACACACATATATATATATATATATATATATATATGAATAAGATTGCAAAAAGATAAAGTAATGCATTATATCTGTAGTTTAGTTTGTGAAGAATTCATCAATTATCTTGATACTTTTGACAAGATTAAAATATTTCTTCAATTTTATGAAAATGATATTCTTAAAAATTTTATCAATCATACTACATTTTATTGTCTCATTAAGTTATTAGTACAAGAAAAATTAGTTGCCTTATAATGGAAATATTGTATTGTTTATAAAAAAAAACAATTAGAAAAATACCCGAAGAGGCAATCTAGCGAAAGTAAAATGAAAAGTTTTGAAAATAGAAAGAAATAGCTGGGAAATTTGAAAATTTCTGTAAGCTCATCAATAGAATTCAGTTCTTCACAAATGTAAGTACAAAGGTAGTTGATAAAATAGCCACGATCTAAAAAAAACTTCATAATTTTTTTAACATTGCTATTTGTATCATTATTTTTCTCATTTATAAAATGTTACGCTGTACATAATACTTCTATAAGAATAATACTTCTATAAATAGTGATAATATTTGGAAAAAAATATTTTGATGATATTAAAATTAAAGGCTACTCTTTTAAAAAATGTCACTACTTAATTTACTATCAATAAGAATCAAAGTTATATCAAAGTAATCCGTAGCAAGTATGCCATTGACTGTTTTAATTAGATTAAAATAATTATGCGCGATTTGTATCATCATATTGCGTATGTATAAAAAAGAATATAATAGAATTTTCTATAGCTGTAATTATGAATTTCTTTTAAATTTCAAGAATCTTTCAACAAATGACATATTTTATATGTATGAATTAATATAATAGCGGCATAGAAATATAATTTAAGTCTTGTTTTGCAGTTATTTGTTAAGGAATTATTTGTAATGTTCACAACAATTTTCAATAAATTTAGTATAGTTTCTACAAAGACTTTAATTCTAAGCCAAACCATTTTTCTTCCGCAATAATTTTGTCACATTGAAAGTTACGCAAGAATTGGCTCTTTTTTTTCTTTATTTCCGAAGCATACAAATGCAAATAAAACTTGGTAATTTTAGAATAATGTCCCATTGTATTGCAAAATGAAAGAAAAACGGTGATAAAAAGAAAACTAATAAGAGTATCAAACTATCGGAATCTCACTTTCGATCAGAAGTTTTCCCAAATGACGAAGTTTTTGTTCAAGACACCAATTGCGTTAAAGTTATCGATTTCGAAATTCCTTCAAAGTATATACCTGCGAGTAGAATTTGCTCAAAATAGTAGTATCCACAGAAGAAAAAAGAACTTGGTGAATGGAAGAGGAATGTAAGAAAGCTTTATGGGTCTTTCAGCGATCAATAGTGTTGCTGAATGCATGACATACATTGAGATATTGACTGTAATATTTTCTTCTGAACCATACAAAATATACATAAAATAGTTTGTATATATTGCAACCAGACTGATACACTTTTTAAATAGTCTAAATCTTAGTCTAGTTCATATATATATAAATCAGAGTATAGGCAAATTACAGGTGAAGGTTAGTTAGCCGCAAAACTTTGTTTAAACATGCAATCTTGCTTCCTAAGGCCAGGAATTTGCTATTCAACTAATGTGGCTAATATATATATATATATATATATATTTCCTACTATATCTTGACTATAGTGATACTTAGATTTCATAACTATTTGTATATATTTATATATATATATATATATATATATATATATTCATAGAATCTACTCTCGGTAATTCAAAGTTGGAGGGACTAATGGAAAACTTCGAATTATCAAGAGGGTAGGAAAAAACTCCCAAAATTCACGAAGATAGTTTTTTTCTAACACTTTTAAATTTGAAACTAAGTATTGAAGCAAATATTGAACAAATGTATGAAATTATTTTGAAATATTTTTTAAAAGTACATATTATACAGTACTAGCCATTACCCTCCGGCTTCGCTGGGTATTTCACGATGTTTTTTAAATATATATATAAATAATATATATATATATATAAATTATTGATATCTAAGTCCTAGCATTAAATATTCCATTGTATTGAAAAATATTCTTATACCTGTAACTCTCGCCTCTTGATAAAAAAAGGACATAACTACTAATTTGTATTAGCTAATAATCTCTAAAATTGAGTGTAGAATGATGTTTGCACTTTCGTAACCCTATAACCAAGAGGATTTCCGCAAAATCAATTTTAGGTGGATCTCTACTCCATAAAATAAACATGGAAGCCAAATTTCAAATCTAAATCTAATAGAATAAAATTTTAATATCAATATCCGCCCCCCCCCTCATAATTCCATTGAGAGTCTTTCTCCCCAAAACCGTTCTTAGCGGATTTCAATTCAACAAAAGAAAAATGAAAACCAAATTCCATTATTATAGTCCTTGTAGTTCGAAAAAAGAAATTTTTTTTGTCAACATGCCCCAGTAACCCCCTGCACCCCCAGGAGTTGATTCCCGTCAAATGTATTCATAGTGGATCCCTATTCAACAAAAGAAACATGCTTAACAAATTTCAAGTACACAGGTCTAACAACTCTAAAACAGGATTTTTTTCCTGTAACTGCCATTGACTCCTCGCAACCCTCCTTGGGGGTCGATTTTCCTTTTACTCTTTGTTTGAGGAACTCTATTCCATGAAAGAAACATGCCTACCGATTTTCAAGCAGGTAGATCGAATAGTTTAATAACAAAAATATTTATCTATTACGCCCCTTAATCCCGCAAAATGAAACTTGTGGGTTAATTTTCGCGAAACCCATTTTATAGTGGTTCTGTACTCAACGAAAGAAATCTGCTTACCAAATTTCAAGACTGTACGTCTAATAGTTTAAAAATGGGAATACTTATCTATACCCCCCCTTGAGCCCCCCCCCCAACGCCACTTGAGAATCTGTTCTCACAAAACCCATTTTGTAGTGGATATCTACTCTATGAAAGGAATCTGCTTACCAAATTTGAAGACTGTGAGTCTAATAAATTAAAAATGGAAAAAATTATCTATAACGCCCCTTGAGCCCCCGTAGCGCCACCTGAGGGTCAATTTTCACAAAACACATTATACAGCGGATCTTTATTCCATAAAAGGATTCTGTTTATCATATTTAATGACTGTAATTCCAGGAGTTTAAAAGAGGAAGTAATTATCTTAACGCCCCTTAAGCCCCGCAATGCCACTTGGGGGTCGATTTTCCCGAATCCCATTTTGTAGCGTATCTCTACCCTATGAGAGAAATCTGATTACTAAATTTCAAGACTGTGCGTCTAATAGTTTAAAATCGGAATAATTATTTATATCTCCCCTTAACCTCCCTCAACACCTCTTGGGGGACCAATTTTCCCAAAACTCATTTGTAGCGATATTAACTCCATGAAAGAACTATGCCTACCAAATTTCAAGCCGGTAGGTCAAGTAGTTTAAAAACGAAAATATTTATCTTTTGCGCTTCTTAATCCCCTGCAACGCCACTTGAGGAAGGGGGCTATTTTCCCAAAACCCATCTTATAGCTGATCTCTAGTAAAAGAATCTATTTATCAAATTTAAAGTGTGTGCGTCTAATAATTTAAAAATGGAAATTCTATAACGCACCTGCAACGCCACTTGGATGTCGATTTTCAGCAAACTCATTTTGTAGCGGATCTCTATTCTAAGAAAGGAATCTGCTAACCCAATTTCAAGATGGTACGTCGAGTAGTGTAAAAATAGAAACAATTATTTATAACACCTTTTAACCCCCCTTAACGCCCCTTGCTGTTCGAATTTCGCAAAATCCGTTCTCAGCTGATCTCTACTCCATGAAAGGAACATGTCTACCAAATTTCAAGTTTGCAGGTTGTATGGTTCCGGAGATATCGTGATTAGTCAGTCAGTGAGTGAGTCGATCTTTTCTCCTTTATACATATAGATAAATATAATACAGAAATTCCTGTATTAAAAGAATACATACTGTACATAATTATTATTTTTTTGACGAAATAATTTTTTATCTCCTTTTTATTTCATGGCATTCAATCTAACTTTGTCAATAGATTTTTCTAGAATAAATGAGGCCTAAAAAACGTCCGTATCAACACGACTTAGAAGGAAAAAGTTGCGCAGGCTTGATTAGTGACACTTTTAGCTTCTGTCAGAGTTATCGGAATCCAATGTTGATCAAAGGGGCTACGTTACAGGGGAGTCAAGCAGAGACAATGCAACACAAAACTCTGTAAGCTTCAACTTGCTTGCTACATTACTCTACATGGTAAAGAATGTTTGAATTGTCGAGAGTCTTATAAGATCACTTCAAATTATTACGTGTTGTAGTCTGGCCAGCCGCAGATTTTAATTCGAAATATTGAGTATACCAAAACGTATTGTTTCAGTTCGAAATACCAAGAGTTTCTCTTGGGGCTAAGCATGTACTTTGAGTTAGCGAGAGGTTCGTATTATTGAAAGTTTAAATTAGTGAGAGTCGACTGCATATATATATATATATATATATATATATTGTTTTAAAGTTTATAGAAAATTATATTTCCGTAAAATAAGAATAATATGAAATCGTCAAAGATCAGTCCTGTCATATCTAGGTGAGGAAAGTATGCTGTAAATCAGGAAAGAGCACTAAGTCGATCGCGATCGACTGGTGGACTGCTGAGACATTTTGCGATGACCGCCGTTACTAAGACCTAAGACATATATATTAAAAGAAGCATGTTGATGGAACACTGATGCCAGGTAGATTGGAGAATCAGATATTACAATCGATGCGATTGTTTTTACTTAAGCAAATGAATTCGATGAATGTGCGGACGACATGTACCTATGTTGGACGCGCACGAAGACGCTTATTACGTTTTATGGGGAGGGGGGCAATCAGCCGCAGAAATCAGTTTTTCCCACACGCCGATTGGAGGGAAGAATAAACATTAATGATCAGCTCATCTCGCTATAGTCCGATATTGACTATTGAAACTTCACCCTAAGCTGCCCGTTTCCGTGGGATCGGCTTTTCGGGGTTATTCTATCCCGTGATGGTGCAAGACACTGCAGTACATACGTCGTAATTAGTATGTTTGTATTATGCGTTTTGTTTTTGTTACGCAGTTTTAACACGGTAGGTTTTTTGTATATAATTTCAGTTACGTAGGCAGAGAGAGAGAGAGGTATATATTCCGTAGTTATTATTAAGTTATAATGACTTTTAGACATTAGACTTTTTTTAGCTCATTACACTTACGCCACTAGGTGCACCGCCACAACTTGAAATAATTAGAAGTAGCCCGTACCTGGGAAAAGTCTGCTCATCCCTGCTGTAAATAAATCCCTTCTATAAAAAATTATTTTGAATAGAGTACCCTTGTAAAAAATCATAATTGAAATAAATACCAATGGATACTTTACAAGAATCAAAACGAAAACATGTGATGAAATATAAAGATGAAAATAAAGCCACACATAGAAGGACTTAAACTAATTTAAGTAGTATTACCGTGCGTTAAATTTTCAAAATAGTTGTTGTTAGCAAGAAAATTTTAAACCTAACACTAATGTTTATCCTGAATACCGCAATTTAATTATAGACTAATAGTAACAACTATGAAGCAAATTATTTTGATATAAAAATGCAATTAAAAGATAAAGTCATAACTACTAATATTTTTTATGACAAAAGTGATGAATTTAAATCCTATATTATAAAAGTTCTTCATTGGAAAGGTAATGGACATGCTTCAATATTAAGAAATATTATTATTAATTACATGTAACGTAACACATTTCTTGTTTCAAAAGAAATTAGTAAAATTTTT